>JAVLVB010000957.1:2600319-2714383 GCA_032876305.1 Orestias chungarensis
ATATGTATATATATATTTAACAAAAAAAACAAAAAAAAAACAGGACATGAACATTTACTAAAGACACAACATCTATCCATACATTGTCCAACCTGCTTATCCTTCAACAGATTCCTTGGACAGGTCACAAGTTCATCAGGCCGGGACAATAAACAAGGTTAATTTAGAGAAACCAACTAACAATCATGTTTTTGGACTCTGGGAGGAAGCCGGGGTACCAAGAGAGAACGCACTCATGCACATGCAATCTCCTTCCAACATGTTGGACTGAATTTAAACCTTCTGTGCAAAATAAAAAACCCAGCTTGGTTTACTTTATAAGACATTTTGGAAGCGCATCCGGTGAACCAGAACGTCACCCTTTTTTGTCCGCCGCGGCTTCCCGTAGTCTGCGACAGAGCGGATGACATCTCCTTCCGCCGAGGTGGAGTTCCTGCTAATCCAAACCTAAAACGGGGACAGATTTCGATCCCAGCGACGGGAATGGCGGCCCAGAAGATAAACGAAGCCCACGAACACATCGCTAAAGCAGAGAAATGGTGAGAAGCGACGAAAACGGGGCGGTTTGGGCTTGAAGTACCTCCAGGCCACCGTAGCAGCTCCACAACAACATACTGCGACACTTCTTGTTTTATTTTAAATGAAAACATGTTCTGATGGCGTTTTTGTATTTAATCTTCCAGCTTAAAGACGAGTCTGACCAAGTGGAAGCCGGACTTTGACAGCGCGGCTTCAGAGTTCGCTAAAGCGGGTAAGGAGCTTCGTTTCCGAGCCCCGGAGGAGAGAAGCGAGCCAGCTGAGGCTGAGCTCTGACTGACACCTTGCTCTGCTTCTCTGTTTCCAGCCGTGTGCTTCAAGAACGCCAAGCAGTTCGAGCAAGCCAAGGACGCGTATCTGAAGGAGGCCGAGTACCACACGGAAAACAAGGCGTATCCTTTCCTTTGCAGCCTCAACTCGGTTTCTTTAAGCTTCATGCTTCAAACGGGTCATGTTCTGCAGAAAGCGCTGTCACAAGTCCAATTCTGCCTTTGCACCAGAGTTGTTCTGATATAATGGTGCAGATGAATAAGATAAAAATGGAGGCAGGAGGTATATGAAGGTGCATGGAGTGGCTGTTTCAAACTAGAGAGAAATAAGCCGCTCCTATGATGGAAGATCTGGTCCAGATGGATCCGTGTCCAGGGTGACAAGCGTTGGCCGCGCTCCGACCTGCACGACCTAAAGTCCTGGAGGTGAACAATTCCTATAGAGGTCACAGCCGATTACAATGCGCTGCAGTCGGTTTCCGTCCCAGGCTGTGGCTCCGGTGGACCACAGGGTGATGGAGGAGGCGAGAATGGACTCAACGATGGCTCTGCAGAACCACACCATCATCTCAGTTTGAGTTTTCTTCAGCTGCTGCAGGCCGAACATCCTCTGCTGAGCTTTTTTGATGAGGGTGCCGGCCGTCACTTGAGATCCTGGGAGATGGTGGTTCCCGGGAAGCTGGATTTTTAGTGTTATTAAAGGGTCAGAGGTGTTGGTGCAACATGAAGAAAACAAAATTGTGTTCAAATACACTGGAAAGGTAAATTAAATGCAGTCGTAACTTGTCATTCAATTATCCTCAAAAAGTCGTTGTGGATAGAGGAAGGTTCTCCATTAGCAGTCTGTCTTGCAGGGGGGGAAAAAGACATATTACGCCTCTGACTGAAGACTGTTGCTGTGTGACAGCCTCACGATTGTCATGACAAGCCGTGTCCCGAAACAAACTTTTTTTTGACTCCGGTACAGTACCGATATTTCAATCTTTATTTTTTGCACGATACAGATCTTAACCTGATAAGATATCAGCATGAATCTTACTGACTTTTATGACTTTTCTACTGCAATGTTAGAAGAGCCTTGATTAAGTGATATTATTCAGAGAATACTTTACAATAGTTTTGAGAAAAACTGATCCATTTATTAATAATCAGTAACATAAATATTAAAATTTCTTCAAACAAAGAATTTACTACTATTTAATAAAATAAATGACAAGTTTTGCAGTGGTGGCGTGGATTAAATGCTGGATCATACTGATTGTGTTTGAGTGATGAGATAGGAGATTTCAGATGCAGGCTGATATAAATTCATATTTTTGCTGATAATGGGCCGATATCAGATAGAAATATCAAACTGGGATACCCTCACTTGCCATCACCCTAATCTCTAGCTCCCACCACAAAATCAGTCAGAACTGTATATACTCCCAAATCTGCTGAGATCTGAAAACAAGAGGAAAGAAAAAAACAGATGAAAAACCTAAAATGCCATCGGTAAGCTGACATATTGCCTGAGAGTTAAGACCACAAGTCCACTTGAAGCAAATTCTAAAGAATTACAAATGGTAAGAGCTTTTGCATAGCTCTGTATGTAAGAATCTTGATTTATTTAGAAGCCAACCCATCCTGCTTCAGTTCTTATTTCTTCCTTTCATTGATCCATACATTCTATTTAAACACACAGCTACTTCAGTCACTGTATACTGTTGGTTTTTAAACATATATTACGCTTTAAAATCTGAGGATGTTCTTAAATGCACCCCTGTTGTGTTCTCCACGTTTCCTTAACTTAATCTACAGACTCTTTCATGCTGCTAAGTAAGTGTACTTCTTTTTTCCATCTGAAAACATTTAACCCGTTTTTTTTTTTTTTTGTCTAACTGTCCTCATCTCCTTCAGGGCCATTGAGCAGGCGGGGATGATGATGAAGGTGAGGGTTGAGGGCGTCTTTTCAATCTACTGGCAGGTGATGTTTCTGCAGCTTGGACTGACCTGCTTTGTATGCAACAGGAGCAAAAGAAAATGCCTGAGGCCATCCAGTACATCGAGAAAGCCTGCATGATGTACATGGAGAATGGGACACCAGACACCGCCGCCATGGCTCTGGATCGGGCCGGAAAGTAAAACTAACCTTAATCTGTCCTCAGAGACCCAAAGAGTCAGTTTAACAGCGTTAGGTGATGACAAGTACACCTGTTTAAAGCACATTGAAAGGTTTTTTTTATTTTTATGCCAAGGCACAACCTTTATTGCAGACGGCGTCAAACTGCAGTCCAAAAACCATAATTTAGTTCAATCACACTTTAGTTGTTTCAAGCTTTGTGGAGGAGAGATTCTGGTTTGAGGGACGCTAGTTTATAGAACTACAACGAAGAGATTCATAAGCTGTTAGATAGGTCAACTAAACTGCCCTAATTTGGTACGTTTTACAAGGAAAACAACAATTTTACAAGGAAAATGACTATCCTCTGTAGGACCATAAATGAGACGGAGCTGGAATCTGAATAAACGGGTCGGAATTGAGTAATTTCCATGGCAACACAAACTTTATACACATCCTCATAAGGTTTTACTTGCAATAACATTTTCAATTTGCTACCTCTTACTTTGATTTGAGTGACATTTTAAATGGTAACGTTTAAATCAAATCAACTTTTACATGAGTACATAATTTTTTGTTTCCTTTCCACCTTTCCCAACTAATCTTGTACAATGAGACTTTCATAAAGCACTAAATACTACATCTGAGTTTATGATAAGAATAATTCAACCAGCTAAAAATGATCAGATTGTAGCTAGCAGGACAAATTAACAGCCAAAGGAAAAGAAAAAAACTATCACACCTCCACCTATCCAGCAGATAAAACTAACAAATGCGTGACTTTTATCATTAAGACCGTTTTTCTTCCTGAGTTTTGTTTTTCTACTGGTTTTTTCAGTCGCACTAAACTTCATTTGGATTTTATACGTCTACTTTACATTCTTCACTAACAGGATTTCTTGTCATTTGTGACGACTGTGAGGTTTAGTAAACATGACGTGAAAATAGCAACTAAAACATCTGCCTGGAACATCTGTTATTGTTTGCAGCTTAATTCAATTAAATTCTATTTTTTTTAAGTATCTAGTAAATATCAGATGACTACAGATAAAAGACGGAACACTTCATCAGTTCCAATAAAGGAATTGGATGAGCTTCTCCAGGTTTATTTAGTGTACAATAAAACTTTAGTTAGTTCTGTACAAAACAATGATGTTTCAACAGCATTAAAACAGTGAGTTCATTTTACTTTCACTCACCGCTTTTTAATAAAGGTCAGAGTTTTTGAAGTGGAGGAAAAGTGGTTGCTTTGTTTTTCCACCTGAGCTTCAGATCTCTCCAGATTTAACACAGACGTTGTCACTTTTTTCTGATTTATACTCAGTCTTGTCACAGCAGGTTTGTAGTTGGTACCAAACGCATTCATTTTTTATAATGATTCCGGTTGCACCAAAGTTAATTTAGGGTCAATGTAAATGTTGCTAAATATCACAAAGGAAACACCCCCCCTATCCCTTTAATTCCATTGTAGAAAAGGATCTAATCAAAATAAAGGGTTTGGTTGCAACATCTAAAAATGAAGACCTTAGTAAAGTGTAGCAGGATTTTGGTGGCCAACATCATCTCAGGAGAAAATGGATGATATTCCATTGAGCTAAAACACGTTTTCCCTCGTCAGACTTATAGAGCCCATCAATCTAGAAAAAGCTGTTGACCTGTATCAGAAGGCCGCCGGCGTATTTGAGGTGAGGACTTCTTAAAAGTTGAAGTTTTGTTTGTTTTTTTCGTAGTGTGAATTGACCATAGCCATGTGTAACGTTTGCAGAACGAAGACCGTCTGCGTCAGGCGGTGGAGCTGCTGGGCAAAGCCTCCAGACTCCTGGTCAGGTTAAAAAGGTCAGAGACACCTCAGATCACGTAGTGTGAAGCCTGACTTGTTTTATGGAGTTTAAAGCTACAATTGTGATTGTGTTGGTTGAAAGAAGTTTGTTTGGTTTTTGTTGAACAGGCTGGACGAAGCTGCAGTCGCTCTGCAGACAGAGAAGAACATGTACAAAGAGATCGAGAACTTTCCCATGTGCTTCAAGGTGGGTCAGCTGTTAGTTCTGGTTGTAAATGTGACCCGACTGGAAGAGCAGAACTAGTTGTTGCTTCGTTCATGCTGCTGTTTAACTGTTGCAGCAGAAAACAGTTTTTGAGCCCAGACATCTTTTTTTTCTTTTTTTTTTATCGTAGTAGTTTCTCGTCCATCCCTCGTTTTCTATATTCATCCATCCCTCCTTTATTTCATCCATTCTTCTTTCCCTCATATCCTCCATCTTTGTTTCCTCCATCCATCCTTTCCTTGCTTTTCGTCCATTACTCCTTTCCTCCAGCCATCGATTCCTCCATCTATTGTTTATGTGTTTCCACTCATCTTTCCATACCGATTTCCCATCAGCCATCTGCCCCTTCCTCTGTTATCGGCCTAGACCCCTCTAGCCATTCCTTCCTTGTAGTCTTTCTTTCTACCTTTAGCTTCCAAACTTTCCTTTTTCCTCCTCTTATCCATCATTCGGTCAATCTTCCCTTCCGTAGTCAGTTTGACTCGGTTTATTGATATAGTGCCAATTTTCAACACATGTTGGAACTTTACAAGAAGAGTCCTTAAATTCCTAGCATTAATGCAATCATGCTGAATCGGTTTAAGAAGTTTCCAATCTGAGGAAACCCAGCAAATTCACTCCTCTTGGATCAGAACCCTGAGAAGATAGCTGGCCTTCCAGCAATATTTCACACCTAGCATGCATGTAGCGACTGTGGAGAGGAAAAACTCAACAGCAAGAAACCTCCAGCAGAACCTGAACGTGGCACAGTTCGAATCACTTTAGTTATGCGTCTGGGTAGTTCTAAACAAATCCTTCTTCCCATCTATGCATCTCTCCATAAGCTTAGTTCAATTGTGCTCAATTGTTCCATTCTATTGTGTCTCTAACACCGACCTCAATTTAGTATCATCTACTGACCGTTTATTCCAACGGTTTAGAAAACAACTGCCCAGGTGCTGGTCCATCTTCACCGCGGCGACTACGTGGCAGCGGATAAATGCGTCCGTGAGAGCTACAGGTACGCGTTCCCGCCATCTTTAACTTTACCTGGCTGTGTTGAGCTGCTGCCCCCTGCAGCCGGGGTGGCTGTTTGAGTAAAATGTGGCGTCTCTACTCCAGTCTGCCCGGCTACAGCGGAAGTGAAGACTGCGTTGCCATGGAGACTCTGCTGCAAGGCTACGACGAGCAGGACGAGGACCAGGTGCACCGTGTGTGCAACTCGCCCTTACTGAAGTACATGGACAACGACGTGAGTAGTATTTGTTAAAAACAACTAAAAAAAACAACTGTATTCATACGCCGACAACATTTATGCGAATGTCCAGCAGAGAGTAGGGCCTAAAAGACACATGCATTTAAAATTCAATACAAATCTGTCTCTTAAAGACTAAGGAAATCCGTTTCATTCAAAATTAAAAAAGATTTCATGAAATAAATTGATATCCCCATTAAATAAAAAATAAAGGTTAAAAAAATATATATTTAAATTTTCTCATACTTTTTATTTCACAATGGAGTTCTTATAAATTTACTTCGTAATATTTTTATTTTTATTTTGTGACGCTTTTATTTTGTAATGGCTTTTATTTTAAAACCACGTTTTTTCATTTAAAGCTCTTTGTATTTCATATTCCTATATCCTGATATGGGGCGGAGTTTTAATCTTTGGGGGAAATTAGTAGGGTTATTAATTTCATGACTTATATAATTTTGAATGAAACGGCCGCTTGTGCAACTCCCCCTTAGTGAAAGACATGGACAACGACGTGAGTGGTCTTCGTTTAAAAAAAATAGAAAAAATAAAATGAATAGGGCCTCGCGTACGTATTCATATGCAAACAACATATGCGATACTACAGCAGAAAGAAGGGCCTAAACGAACATGCATTTAAAATGAATTAATGGAAGTCTGTCTCTTAAAGACGCCATCTGTTGAAGTCAATGTGATTTAAGTTGAATTTTGAAATTTCGCAGAAAGGATTATACAGAGATGAAGTTGCACACAACTAGTTTTTATGTTGTTGTTTTTCCCACATTACATTTCTTCAGAAGGCAGTTGGTTACACTGGGTTGCAAAGAAAACTTTTATTGTCCATAAAATTTCACCAAAAAATGATGCACTACTTTGTGTTATAACCAAAAAACTGGAGATCTCAGTTTGATCTGTAAGAAAGTGATTAAAACAGTGTGATAGTTTAGGTGTCTGCAGCAAATATTGTACAATTCTGTATTTATTATTGTTGAAATTAAAGATTAGGAGATAATAATCTTGTTACTGTGATTCTATTACTACAGACTCGTTGAAGGTTTATTTAGTCTATGGCTCTGTTTTTAGAAATGGGTGTCAAATTGAGTTTTTTTGTTTAATTTATTTCCAGTACGCCAAACTGGCCATATCCCTTAAGGTCCCCGGAGGAGGAAAGAAGAAGGCCGCCTCTGCACCACAAGGCGGCGCCGGCGGGGCGTCAGCTGCAAAGGATGATGAAGATGAGTACGAGGGCGGGCTGTGTTAACCTCCACCCATATCATCCATTGCCACCAGAAAATCCTCAGTGTTCAGAACCTTTTTAGTCGGGATGTTGGCCTGTTTGAGCTTTAGCAAGCTGGAAAAAAATAAAATAAAGTATAAACACTTCCAGCCGGTGTCGCAGAATAGTAAATCCTGGGCCTTTTAAGTTTATTCTTCTGTTGTATGAAGATGTTCTGTTATGTGTCGTCTCGGTGAAGCTGTACATTTCGCTGTTTTTGTTTGTGAGGTAAATTATTAAATGTACGTTCAAAACCATAAGTACTCTAAATACGCTCATGTGATCACTAAATGGGAGCGTTTCATTTGTACAGAGATAATTTATTCGGTATTCTGGCTGCTGGGAACGATGCAGGAGGTCATATGCAAACCGTTCTTGTACTAGTGCATGTTTAAAAAAAATAAAAATTATCACGCAAAATCAAAGATAGTTGAACAATAATCTCGAATGACCCTGTTGTCTTCAGCGTAAGCGACTAGAAAAAAAAGCCGTTATCTAAAATATATGCTAATTTTAACCTCAAGTGTGCTAAATTAAAATAAAGAAGTACAGTCCGGGTTGAACCGGCGTTTTTGTCCACATATATCAAAAACAAGGAACCATGATCTTCTGTCATGTTATAAATACCCTAATATGTTTGAAATAAGTGATTGTTTACATTTTTTTTATTCATCCCTTTCCTCTTTTTTTTCCTGTTATTCCTCAGCCAGATTCCCAAACTTTGCAGACTTTTCAATAAACCTGTTTTGTGGCCCATCAGATCTGTTTCACTTCCTTTAACAAGCCAGCAGCTTTTCCACATCAGAGAAACTAATGGCGGCACCAGAATGGCCTCGTTCATTTAATGGCTGCACAGCCTCGTAATATCTTTCCATCTTTGATGAGGATAACACTTTCTGTCTGCTAAATGGATATTTATTGTGCATGATGCATTCATGCAGCTTTTGCCATGACTCCCCTTCTAAATGACTGCAGCGGTGCATTAGGAGGAAAGTGGAACTCGCAAAAATAATCCAAGGAAAATGTTTCTGACCTATGTATAAGAGACCCTCATGGAATAAACATTAAAAGTTATATTAAACTGTTTCTATGTTGATTGTAGTTGATTTCATTCTAATTTCAAATAAATCAAAGTAAAACAAGCCAATTTATTTGCTTGATTTCATCAAGAATTATCCTCAACAGATTGTGATTGGTTCATAATTGACATGGAGTCACCTGTAAATCAATTTTTTCAGCAACTAATCAATCAGCCGTTGCTATTTTCACCAGAAAGGACTTTTGTTTAATACCTGGACTAACAACGCTTTTAACCTCTGACAACATTATTGGGTTTATCATTGCAGACAGTTCATTTAATTTTGGTTGAATGTTTTCAGAGAGGAACAAAATGGAAATCTAACACAAAAATTGAAATCTTAATAAAATTTATATAATTTGACACATTGATAAGATAAATCAGTGGCAGACCGATCATAAATACCAAAAATTCATCTGAACGAAGGTACCTACAAGTTACCTTGAATGCAAAATAGTGAAAGATTAATGCAGAGCTTTTTATGCTAGGTTTTACTTTATAGTTTTTTTGTGATGCAGTAAGTACAGATAGATATTCACACCCTAGGGCAGATTTTTATAGACACTGGTAATGAGGAAATTAATTATCTACTTAAGCAAGTTCAAAAATGCATCAGACATCAGCTTTTTCTCCCACAACCTTGTCATCATATTTGGGGGTTTTCCATGGTTTTGCGTATGGACCTGGAGTATAACTGCTTGGTAAGTTTTCTCCCCTTAATGTTTGCCGATTAGGCAAAAATGCTCTAGATTTCATCACCTCTGCCATTACAAGCATGTTTGTTTGTCTGAGGTTAACTCAAGCTTGAGTTTGGTTAGTCATGTCAATTCTGCTAAAATCTTTCAGAGCTGCTAATGTTTTATCCTCATCCCTTAAACTGATTGGACCGTCATCAATTAAATTCACCAATCAGGAGCACAGACAGGTCTTATAAGTTAGACTTGGTTCACAGTTGCATTATTGCCTTCAGGTAGTTTGAGTTACATTTTAATGCCTTCAAATGATTTGGACAGAACCCAATAAAACTGACCAATCAGATAAAAACGGTTTTGTTGCACAAATAATTACTCCAGGACATTTTTACCGTTTTCTTTTTTTTAGACAATGGGATTTTTTTAAGGAATACTTATATTTATAAAAGGTACACAAATTGATCAAAAGTACTAAGAATCCACAGTAAAATAAAAACTAAGTGTTATGATAAAACCCTGAGTTAATAAAAAATTTATTTTATAGTTTATTTTATCAATTTAGTTTAAGCATTGCAAAATATATACATTATCAATATCAAAATGATTATTTCAGTTGATGTTTAATAAACATTTTACAGATAAAAAGCTAAAATCTCACTTACTAAACTCATAAAATAAATAGATACAATAAAGTATGTGTTAATTTACCATACAGAACATCCATCAAGGACTTGGCTCTGGCTCCTTCTGCTTCAATTACTGCATCGGTGCGGCATGCCATGGAGGTGATCAGCTGGTTGTTCTGCTATGGTGTTCATGAAGCCCTGGTCACTTTTATAGAAACTTTGTGCTTGGTTGGCTTGTAACAAAGCTGGAAAATTAACTCAGCATCTCCATAAAGCTAATAAGCATAAGGATGCATCAAGTGGCTCTCCATTACTACATTTTTTTGTATTACTACATTTTTTTGTTCCACTCAACTGTCAATGCATAAAAACCTTCTGGAAAATTCAGCTTTTTAAGCCATTACTATTAGTAATGTTGTGTTGGACAATTTTCAAACCAGCAATGCTTCTCATTTTTTCGTTTTGCTATCAATGTTTTATTGTTATTTAAATGTAGTTTCTCCTTTAGCTGTAAATTACAAAGGAACCAAATGAACACTAATACTTTAAATAAAATTAATAGTGTAGACAGTGTGTGTAGTTGAATTATCACATTTTATCAGCTGAATCTGTGGTTCAGCTGTTTAACACCAATATTTAAACCTAAAACTACATTTTATAGTACAGTTAGAAGTGAGATTCCATTACGGACCAAGGGTCCAATAGCAAACAGCAACATTTCAGCAACGATAAGTCAGCTCTGATTGGAAAGTTTAATAAAAATGAGATTTTCTAAATCACCACAGACAGAAAATTCGAGTTTTTTTGTTTTATTTTGTCACACAAGAATTTACCCATGTGTTGAATAATAAGACAGAGTTGGATTTACCAAAGAGAACTTTTAAACCCCTACAAAGGATGCTGGTTTGATAGGTCTTCGAGCTGCTCCTGCCTTCCTCCTTGTTAATAGATGAATTGGCGTCTAACCTCTGCTTTATGAACTCCATAGAAAACTCTCTGGGTTTCTTTAACGCCACTTCAGATTCAGGCTTGTAAATGCTGCAGAGGTATGTTTTTGTCAAAGGTCGGTCGAAACAACAGCACAAAAACCTTTCAAGACATCTTTATTTGCCCATCTTTTCACATCGTCCTAACATATAGCTACGATTTCACATTTCGCTCCGCAGCGTCCCGTCCCTTCGGTAACATGAGACCCCCGTATGTATGTACATGTTTTCAAAATTATCCATGGAAATAATTATGGTTTTTCACTCATGCTAAAATGTTATTTAATGCATAGTTTGGACCGAAGGACTCGTGTCTCAGCCCTTTTTCGTGAGGAAGCACTTCTTCTTTTCTTCTTCCGGTTGCACAGCTGTGGCCCTCACCGCTGTCTGTGGGTTTGTGAAGGTTAAAAATAGCGAGGTCTGTGGTGACTGAATGGAGTTGTGATGATTCAGATTGAGTGGATGTGCTTGATTGGCAATAATGTCATTCTTTACCAAGAACCCCCCCCCCCCCTGTGTGCAGTAAACAAACTTGACTTCAGTCCGTTTAATTATATTTCATGCCATTTAAATAGTTCACTTTTTCTATTATCTCACATTCTTTTACATCCGTTAAAGCCTAGATATACGACAAGTATCGATGAAAACAGCTCTTCCTGAGAAAGGTGTGATTCAGTTTTTCTCATACAAAGAAAATAAGGCAAGAAACTCTCAGGATATTTATCTTTTTTTTCCGATTTCAGAGAGCCTCTTGTAGAGAAATGAAGTGTTCCTTGGTCACAAACGGCTGTCTTTTTTTGTTGTTATTTTTAAGTCACGCTCCCATCTTTGAAACGTCTTCAGGAACGGGAGCTCAGTATTGCACCTCCCCCCCTTAAATCCAGAGGTTCCAGTTAGAGAGTCTCAGATTGTGCTTGGTCATCACTGTGCACATGCTCATCAGTGGAAAGCCCTTAAAACAGTAATGCTGCAGCCTCGTCTTACACCTCACGACTGAGCAGAAGTAGCAACTTTTTGCAGCAGCAGCAAAAATCGCGCTTAGTTTTCATTGACGAGTAAAAAAGTCAAAATCTGTGTTTTTGTGTGCCTGAGCTCAAACTAGGCCCCCAGCTCCGTTTTTGTGCTCCAGTGAGTGTCACACAGTTACTGTGACCAGCTCTGATTCATCTTCGTTCAGCGACATCCGCTCTCACTCGGTTTTCTCCCGGGTCCACTTGATCATAGTTTCCGGCGACCGGTAGAGGAAGATGAGTTTGGAGTACATGTCCTCCTCCAGGTCCAGCTCCCCCGTCTCCCGGACCAGGAAGATGTCGGTGCACAGCTTGAGGATGCGGTCCACGTTGGGGAGCTCCTCGAACATGATGGTGTGGGAGATGCCGCTGAAGAACTCGCGCACAAACTTGCCGATGACCAGAACAACGGAGGCGTACAGGCCCATGATTCTAGGGGGGAGGGCAAGATTAGACAGACATCACAATCAGGTAGTTGCTAGATCAAGGACTTTAGGACCTGAAAACCTGTAAGTTTCTCAAAACATATGGATTAATGTGCTGTCAGCCAAGTTTTTTAAATATTTTTCAGCAGATCCACAGGAATGTGCCATTCTAAAAATGAAGACCTCATGAAAACATCATCAAAATCGAAAAACAACATAAAGGCAAAACGCAATTCTCGGTTCTCAAAGCGATTCAGGTTTAAAGCATCGGCTGATGTCCGTCTTTTAATAATAAATCAAACCGCTCTCCAGAGTTTAACTCCCCCAACCTCTGCTTGCCTGTGTTTTGCAGCCTCCATCAGGCGTAGCTCCATGATCCAGCATTTAGCTCCCTCAATCTTCACATTAAATCTCAGCATTCCCACTGCAGCATGCTGCCACTACCCTTAGCACGCTTCAGTTGGTTGCACTGTGTTTTACCAACAAGTATTAAGAGCGAGAGGCGGACGAAAAAACAAATATATGGTCCACTTCATTTTTGGTTCTAAAATTTTAAATCCATGTTTCTTTTCTCTCGACTTCTTGTTCGCTGAGCACAAAAAAAAAAAAATGATGCGGGGATCGCAGCTCGGTTATAGTGCAGCTGAAAGATTACTTTTAAGGAAGAAATTGACTAATTCTGGGGCTTACTCACTTTTCCATTAGAGAGCAATCATTAGTTAGTATTTTATTGTGCACTTATTCCTGATTCCTACCTTCAAATAAAGTGGTTCATTAAAAAAAGTTAATCCACTCACTCCACCTTATTAAGAAATCTCATCGATGTGATACCCAGGCATACAGTATCTCCATCAACCATCATATCCAACGGGAATATTGAATGTTTTTTAAACAATTTATATGATTTTTTTGAGCATTTTACATGAGACACAGAAATAGACATCAATTTGACAGCGGAGTATGTCTTAATTTTCAACAGACAATGTACATGCTGTGGGCAAAATTAGTAAAAAATATCTAACCAGTACTCTATATGAAGTACGTTTTGCCTTTAGAGTAATTTTATTGTGACTAACGTGTATTTTGAATATCATCTGACATATTTCTGTCAAATCCACGAATAGAAGCGGGCCTAATTGTCGGCACATACCCGTATCCTGCCAGAAAGCCCAGACTGGGCGGGCTGACTTGGTCGCTGAAGACGTAGATGTGGAGGCCAGCCTCGTGTTTTGTACCGATGCTCTTTATGGGTCCGGGCTCAAGCTGGTTTACGATCCACCACTCCTGTATCTGATCAGAGGAATTCTGCGCTCGCATCAGGGTGAGGGAAATGTCGAACATGTTCTCACCTGAAACACAAAAATAATCCTATCCTGTTAAAAGTTAGAGAGCATTTTAAGGAGATCTTTTCCTGATTATGATTCTTTGGAGGTACACAAATGAAGTGTGAACAACTGGACGTTCGATTGTTGAAAGGTTTGCTCACCGAGCTGCTCAATAGGCGTGGCTTCTGAATCACTGGGGGCTCGAATGTAGCGGGGAATGAACTTTGGGATGGTCCTGCAGAGTAAGAGAAAGCATTAAATATCAGTTAGCTGACGCAAAACAACAAAAGACTCTCCTGTTAAAACGTTCCCGCTAATCTACTTTAATTTGTAAAAAGCCACAGACTACAGAGTAACACCCAAGACAGAAAGAGATGTACGCACACTTTTAATTGGCTCGCCGTCCCGTTGAGAAGCATAATGAGATCCCGCTTTGTGTCGTCCTCTAGAGTCATCACATTTTTTCCAGATGCCATTTCAGCTTTGGCACCAAGACTGAGGTTTCTGACAACAGGAAGGAAAGATCAAATTCGTTTAAGTGTGAGAAAGTGTTCCTATTGAATGTGATGAAACATTCAAGTGGTCTCTGGAGAAAAAAAAAAAAAAAAGCAGAAAATGCAGGTAGAATGTTTGTTTTATGTAAATGGTTCAAGGCAGAGCAGGGAGTTGAGTCCTACTTCCTGACTGACTTTACTAATAAAAATCAACTCACGGATGATTTTATTAGTATAAGTTGCTTCAGACATCCAGAGCTTTTCCTTGCCGGAGTCACATATTCTCACAACGTTCGACTTTTCTTTTACGAACAAAACTGAGACTCTCAACAGTCACTTCTAGTTCGTCATAGCTGACTGACGGAGTTCTACTGTTTTTGCAATAGAGCGAACAGAACCAGCGGCTTCAATCTGAGACAAAACTAATTAGAGCATCCGGTTTTGTGCGTTTGAACTTCGCCCCTTTCTGTTGGACCAGTTCTTTGGAGATCGCTTCCATCAGACATTGAAGTTTTCCCCTAGAACGAATTAGTTACGATTTCAGAACAGCGGTTTATTGTGTTTCCGAACTTCTTAAGCCACTGTCTCAATGTGTGCTGCAATCATATTTGCTGTTTTTTTTTTTATTGTTGCATCCAAAGCAAAGTATTGATTTAAAGTTGTAGAGCTAAATAAAATCAAACTCACACATTGTTTGGCTTGCTGGAGCTGCAGCCATCAACGGAAAAGAGGTGTCACACATCACTGGCTTTGATCTAAAGTAGTCTGCTGTAGCGCTGGCTGTAAGTTTGGTGTTCAAGCCTCCATCTTCCTGTATTGTAGCATGCGAATGGTGTGCTCAGGGTATAGTGTTAATGTTAACGTCTACCAAACAACGACCAGAACACTTCCTTCCATGTGTTTTGCTGTTTGCAAGGCTTTTGGCAAGGAGGTCCTCCCATTAATTTCATTAGCCCTTTCTCCCACAATATACAGATTTGTGGAGTTCATAACAAATAATTATCCTGTCTCCTTGTCCTTCCGCCTGAGATACAGAACTCAGAATCTCCTCAAGAAAAGCAGAGTTTTTCATAAGCCACGATTACTGCTGTCCTCGAATATTTTTATGAGTAACTCTAATTATTAGAACACTTTTCTAAGTACTTTACTTCATCACCTTTTAATCAATTTTGCCTGTTTCTATTGGACAGTTCCTATCGAGTTCAGTACCTTTGCACAGACCAGAAAACCGTGATTGGGAAATCCTTATCCTCCTTAGATTCCAACATTTCTATCAGGTTGAGTCGACTGGGTGGGCTGATGGTCCACAGCGAGTTGGAGCTGCCTTTCAGATCCGCGATGATCAGATCCTCTGCAAAGTAGGTATCCAGCCACTGCGTGGCCATCTGAACGCAGCACGAAATTAACAAAAGTTCAAACTTCAGTTTGAGCGACTGTATTTTTGGATTTTTGAGATCGTGACCTCAAACGAAACAAAGAAATTAGTCACATGTAGGTCTTACATTTGTTTTGGCCTCGTCTGTGGTCACAAACCCTTGTTTAAACTTGATAAATTCTTGCTCGTTCACTGTGTGGAGCTGTTTTTGTTGAGCACTCATGGTGAAGATGGGCTGTGAAAAGAGACTTTCATAAATTAATTGATCTCATGGTGTTTGTGTAATGCTAGTTTAAAAAAATAAAATAATCTTAGGTTTAATTTGCAGAAGCCAGAGTAAATCCAAAAAAATGTGATGAAATGCACAAAACAATCTGGGTAAATCTGGTCTTTGCACTGTTTTGACTGATTTAAATAACATCGCTGTGGTATTTGCACATGCACACGTTGTTGCAGTTTTCACAGTTTTGATCATTGTGGAAAGGAAAGCATCTCCGGTAGCAGTCAGTGTTACCACGAACCTACACTGGCTTCTGACTGAGGACTGTTACTAAATGACAGTTTCCTGCTAAAAGTTCAATATCTGAGCAGCAGAAATGAAATTACAAAGTAACATTTCCTGGTTGATACCATAAGTACTTCTAATCCACCTTATTTGCCTTTGAAAATCTTGATCAGAAAAAAGTTTCACTTGCTCTTACAATTAACTAAATTAATATTTAAATTATTTGATTTAGCTGAAGCTCAAAAAGTAGAGAGGTTTTCATCTTGTATTCCATAATCACTGCTGTGCAGGGTGGCGGGTTCAGTTTCGATCCATAAGAAGTAAAATTTATCTCCCTTTCAGTCATTTTTGTCTTTTTAACTATCGCTCTGACTGCAGATATGAAGAAAATACTTTTTCACTTGCAGACATCTCCTAATTTATGATGGAAAACGGGCAATGTGAAATGTGTTCTCTTGGCTTTCCCATTTTGCATCCGTGTTTGAATCTTGCCATTTCCTCACTTGTTAGGGACAATATATGTCATGAATTATTCATTAATCTTTCCAAGATGTTCAACTTTAAAATAAACGGGAATATAGTAAAAATTTTTTTGATGTTTTGAATGAATTCAAACCGAAGGTCCTTTTTTTTTGAGTGCAAAATGATTCAGCTACAGAAACATTAAAGGGAAAAGAAGAACTCTCTCACCAGACCATTAACTTACTTACTTAATAGATTATTACTAGGATTACTTACTAGGACAATAAATTGCTATTTTGCTTAGATGCCAAAGATGGCCGCATGAGAATCACATTTGGTAAAAAGTTGTTTTTGAAACGCAAAACATTCGGTTTAATGTCTCCCAAAAACATTCATTTAACACAATGTTTATATCCGTTGAGCACGAGAAATTACTTTTCAAATTTATTTTACCTTTAATGCTCCTTTAAGAAATCTGTATGCAGCTGCATTAACAATTAGTTTAAGGTATAAGGCTTTTTTGTAATCTTTTTTGTTCTCTGCTACATCTAACATAATGGCCAATAAATTAGATTAAGTGTAATTGTATAGGAAAATGGCATCCCCACCTGAAATCCAGCCAGGGTGATTTTGACGGAAACGTCCAGGGGAGCGTTGACGACTCCGGCCACAGATTTTACCAGCGACATGAAAAGTAGAGGAAACCAGACGATGCAGATGAGCAGCACCACAATCATTCCTCCCATCCCGTATTTCACCACCTTTTTCTTCTTCTGGCCTCGCGGCTGAGGGTATCTCTGCAGACGCACGACATGAAGGCAACAGTTTCCTAAATCTGCTACATGACATATAATCATCTTTTGGACAAACGTGTGGAAATTTATTTCCAGATAAAAGTGTGAAAGCCTAAAAAAAAGGCGCTTATTTTAGATACACATTTGTCTGGCATGACAAGAACTGGTGGAAAGTTAGGTGGAAAGAAAAACATTTGTCTAAGCGACATATATACATAGTATACACACCTTCTCAGATTCTCTCCAACATTTGAGGATAAAAATGTGAGCATATATGTCCTCCACGCAGATCCAGCTGGAGAGGGACAAGGACGTGTCCGTCCAAACCCAGTCCATCACCGCTCGCAGCTCCGTCAGGAACGGCACCAGTCGGAAACTGGACAGCCGAAGCACACATCACTCAGCTGGAATATATATTTATTCAACCATACTTTATCACTGTCATCTTAGAGAAACTTAAAAAAAACACACAAATGTAAGCGTAGACTCGAGAGAAAGCTAAAGTCTGTGTCTTATTGTCAACCTTGGTGATGATGGGAGCCTAGATTCAGCAGCAACAAACGGACTGAGAACATGTTTACAAAACAACGCTTTACAGAAAATCTTTGTTTTCCCCCCATAATTTTAACTACAAATTGTACAAATTGCAATTTTTACACAGCAACAGTGGAGATGTGAAAATGATGTAATTCCCTTACAATGTAAATAGGCGGTGCTGTGTTCATTGTCACTCCATGACCATGCACAATATTTGCAAAGATTACTGGTAGTAAAGTTCATGCAGGATAAGAGATTCCGGATGAGAAAAGGTGGGTTTAAAGGTTTAACGCAATATCTTGTGACGCTATCGTGATGATGATAAAAGTAACGATACACAAATCCTGATCTTGAAAAGTATATACCAACTTCCAATGGGTGTCTTTTATAACCAAAGAAGTTTTTTCAATCAATAGTTTACACACAAACTGCACATAACTTTTTTTTTTTTGTAAATCAATCCTCTAATGGAACAAAGAATGAAAAACAACATTTAGGGAGTTTTTAGTTTCCAAAACATCACTGATCTTAGTTTACGACAGACGATAAATGATAATTCTATAGATGAGAAGAAATTTATTACAGTAAAGATAAACGATACGATAAATCTCATCCCTACAGGTGAAAAAATATCATTTTTTTTGTTTACACAACAATATTGTAGGTGAAGCAAATTGGGCCGTTTAAGGAGAAAAAAATCAGCCGTTGTCGTGTGAATGAGCTACACAAACGTGACCAAACGTTTTCCTTTTCATCGTTTAAACAAGGCCAGAGTTCCCGGCAGCACTGACCAAACTGTCAAGCGCAGTGGTGGAAGCATCATGGTGAGCATCTCACTACTACCGGTACAGCTGTATTATGAAACATCATTACTGACATCTCATAATCAGCAGCTACGTACGTCTCTACCTGTAGCTGACCTTGGACCTGAGTATCCCCATGCTGAACTCACCCTTGAAACAGAAAGAGGTTGACGTAGTTGTAGCTCTTGGTGAGGAAGTTTCCCAGAACGCGGGTCGGATATCCGCAGCGGATCTGATAGGCCGACAGTCCAAAGTAGATGCATTTGACAAAATACCACATTTGGGCGACCGTGTTCTCACTGAAACGCCTGAAACGAAGAGGTGAGAAGCTTCAAACCATGCAGGATATTTGCGGCACGCGTTGAGGTTTGATATGCGAGTGACCGACAAACAAGAGAAATATATGAACTGCTCCTTTAAGAGGTTTACGTCCTAACTGGACAGCAAGGCTACGCGCTCACTTTCCCGTGACGGCCGGCAGAATGAAGAACATCCAGAAGTGGATCCCGAAGACTAGGAGGACCTGGAAGATGACCTTCCCCATGACGGTCTTTCTGAGGTAGAGGGCCCGGTCCACCACCATGGTGCCGAACTGGATCAGGACCATGACCAGGAAAGGTCCGGGGACCTGATCCTCCGACAGAGACGAAGTGATGTCTGCGGTTGAATGTTTCTAGAAGTTGAAGTAAAGGAGAGCTTTAAAGGTAAATTTGTTTTCTCTCCTCTAGTTTTCACCCTCCTGGATCCACAGACACTTCATTCTAAGCTTTGTATTTTTCAGGAAATTTCATACATCTTTTCATAAACAGAGCAATCTTTTTAATTTTGCTTGTTTTTGAACAATCGTTGCAATTTGAGTGACATGTTTCCCATTCTTTTGTTCTGAAACCTCTTCCGACTTGTTTTATTTGTTTTTATTTGTTTTACCAAATTTGAATAAGTGGCAAAAAAATACTTTATGGTAACTTTTAATTGATATTGTAAAATAAAACAATTCATCAGTTGCTGCAATTTAACCCCCCCTCCCAAAATTTCTCAACAATCATCATCCATTTAAACCCAAAGAGTTTATTTCCAGCCCACAAATCTGGAGAGATTGCTTAAACTAACCTAACAATCTTGTTTTTGGAGTGTGGGAGTGAAGTATCTGGAGGGAACCCAGGCATGACCATAGAGAACATTTAAACTCTACACAGTAAGACCAGGACTGGGATTTGAACCTGTGACCTTATGTCTGCATGGGAACAGTGTTATCAACTACTCCACCGTGCAGCCCCAGGGAGTAATTCACCAGAAGTGAAAAAACACATGCAAGCAGCACGCACAACGGCTCTATTTTTTCAAACCAAAGGCCCCGCATCATGGAAACAAAACAATAACTTTTTAGTTTGGTTTGATCAGCACTTTAACTTTTATGTTACGGCCACAGTTAAGAAACTACGGTAATAAGATCAGTTATGTTCAATTATGCTGCGCTCCCACCGAATGCGCCTGGAGCGTCAAGAGTGTCCGGTTTACATGCTAAGTCTATGTAGACACGTGTCTAGGAGGGTCAAAAAGTCTCACGTACAGAGCAGAGCATACAAAAAAAAAGACTGTTGAAGAGACCAGAAGTGCAACCAGAGAAGACCTTGAAGAGGGGACGCTTGATGCAAATTAAGTGCGTTCGAAGCCCCTGACTCCCAAAAGTGCACAAAGTGCACACGCGTCCAACCTGAGATGTGTTTCTGACGCTCCAGACACGTTCGGTTAAATGGCTGTAATCCGTTCCGTGGATATTAGCAGCTTACAGCCCGGAGCGGTTTATATCTGCACATTTCCATTTTTTCTTTTTTAAATTTCTGGGTGCGGCTTATATCGGGGTGCACTCTATAGTTTGGAAAATACGGTAATTTGATGGGGACAAGCATTAGAGTTAAGTGTAAGCAAATTTTAAAACGTTATAAGACTTTACCGGCCATTGACAACATAAAATAATTTGAAAGAAAGTAAAACAACTTTGAGATTGCAGGCTTTAATGATTTTCCTCCTCTTTATCTCTCTGACAAGATGTCTGCCAGAAGCAGCACAGAGTATTTATCAGTTTTTTATAAATTGGTTTAAAAGAATGGATCCAAGTCAAACAAAAAAAAAGACACTAATTATAACAATTGTTATTTAAGAGGTTAGAAATTAGGTTCCATGAAATTAAATTGATTCTGGTAACATTGTTTTTACTTCCAGGGAGCCTAATGAACAAAGTGAAAGCTTCCCAGAGGGTTCAAACCTAGACTTACTCCGAATGCCCAGAATCCGAACACGATGATGATGAAGTCGACGGTGTCGGCCAGGAACATCAGCACGTAGACGTCCGTGACGGCGCTGTACTCCGGGTGGATCAGGTTGTAGAAGAACTTCTTCATCGGGAGGTAGATCCCCAAAAACCTGCAGGAAGCAGATCAGGCGTTATGAACAGACGACGATCTGCAGCACTGAGGATGCAGGTTTTCACTGAGTGTATCTAGGTTAAGGAGTGAGGTCTGTGTTTTTTTATTTTTTATTTTTTACTAATCATAGAAACATCATTAGTGAGAGGACGGTGGCAGGTTATTAAATTATAATAATTGCGGTTAACTTACTATTCTGGACATAGGGTCTCAGAAACCACTTACTTCATCGTTTAGCGTCTGCTTACAAAAACGACACTGAACTGCCTGACGGGAGCGGTGTAATTAAAGCTCACAACTTGGACCCGTTAAAAGGCTTTAACAGGACGGGATGCTTCTCCCCGCGCTATTTAACGAGAATATTCCATCTTCTAATGTGACAGAGAGAGACGGGAAACGAACAGGCGATGAGTCAGTTTCTGCGAAACACTTCAAGGTACCGCTTTATGACGAAGGCTCTGGCTTTCAGCAGCTGCTCCCTTAGCTTCTCCACGATCATCTGTTTGCGGGTCTTCTGCTGGACGCTGGCCCGACTGCCGTCCTTGTGGCTGCTGTTGCGGGAAGTCGTGCTCCCTGTGGAAACAATTAACATTTTGAGCCGGTAATGAGGCGTGGGGCAGAGACACAGCAGCATCCCGGGAATCCCGACGATAACTAAAGTCAGGAAGCTGGGAAGTGCGCACAATAAGAACTCATTAGGGTCTCTGACTATGATGCTGGTTTAATTCAAGTTGATTTTCAATAGTTGTATCTTGTTGTTCCAATCGGATTGTTATTTGCTATATCTAACAATGCGATTTTAACTTGTTGGCATCCCCGAAAATAAAAAATTGTGCAATGGGTTGTGAGCTCAAAAGAGTTGAGAAAGTATTGAAATCCAGAGAAACAGCACATAGCATTACAGTCCCTCCACCGTACTTTAACATGATGTTTGGGTTGTCTTCCTCACACTTTTACCCATTTTTATTTACGTACGTTGTTATTTGTGCTGCGAATGATCTGCCAGCTATTGTCCATCACAGTTACGATTGTTTGAAACTTTGTAATTATCGTTCAGGCTTTAAAAATGGGGTTAATGCATTTTCCCATCTTCAAGCATAAATCAACCTTTCTTGGCACGTCTATCCCATTTTGTAGAACAGCTAGCTTGTGCTTCAAATCATATTTATACCGAAGGATAGCGTGGAGATTTACATAACTAATGTCCGGTATAAATAACACAAATGTCCGTTTTTATGTACTTTACAGGAATTGCTAGTGGTGCCTGTAACTAAAATAACCAACAGTTAAATCTTAACTGTGTTTCTCCATGATAAATGTATTCAAAATAACATTTCATTTTCTGATTTTAAAGTGCCATTATGCAACAAGTATAAAAGTTGATTTTAATGCTTTCTACCTAAGGTGCCAATTCATGAGTAACTAAAATAAGTATCAACACTGATCAAAGTAAAGTTAAAAAAAATAATAATAAAAGACTTCAGCTATTTTATTTAAAGAACCATTTCAAAAATTGTTGCTGCGGAGGTTTTTGTTGGAGAAATGTCCCTTAGAATTTGATATTTCATAGCTTTTAACTGAGATTGAAGTGTAATTTCTACACCTTTTTATCTCAGGTGTCACTAAGTGTAGATGTAAAAACCAGCTGTGAAGACGTCATAATTCACCTCTCTTAGATCTTGCAAATGAACCTCGAGAGTGGTAGGAAACGTGCGAGCCTCCACTGGAGCTTTTTCGCCTCTGGTAAGTCTGAGGCTGCGGGTAATGCACTTGGACCTGTCCCGAATCAATGGAGGTCCCAAAGGTCATGGACCTTAAGGTGTTATTGGAGCCTCTCCTCTGGTTGACAAGCGACGAGGCCGGCTCCGACTCCCTCTCGCTCTCTTCTCTGTCTTGTCCCTCGTCCTCAGATACGCTCTGGGTCTGACGAACGGTCTCTTTCTTCTCTTTGGGCTCATCCTCATCCCATAGGCCGTGACACTGAGGAGGAGAACCAATAAGTGAAGACAAGGAACGCTGCAGCATAGAAAAATAGCATGCAATGGAACTTTTACCTTTTAAATCATTGATGCAGCCAAATTGTGTGAAAAGTTCTGAGCCAAGCCTTTATAGACTTTACGCCCACAAGTCTATTTAAATGTAACTAAGAAGCTTGTGGAGTTTACAAAATTTGAACTGTGGTTTTGCAAAAGAATAATGAATAATATCATTAAAGTCACATTTCAACATTAGCTAAAGGAATCCATTTAAAATCACTCTAATTACAAGACTTGTCGCTACAAAAACGAAAGAGTAGGAGAAGGCTGTCTTCATGAAAGCATAGTGAACAATTAGTTTGCAACAAAATGGGTTCAACTCATGAAAGCAGATGGTTCCTGTCTACAGCTGTAACTGGATGACAAAAATGTATGCTTTTGGATTCTGGTAAGACAGAAGTTGTCATACTTGGAAGAGACTATCTGAAAAAGAAGCAGCTCATCCTTAATCTGGATGACATTAAAGCAACACTACAGTAAAGAAGTTTGCGTTTTGGTCGATTTTGGCGACCAGTGTGGACTAAAGCGGTAGTGCCTTGCCTGAGGGAAGACTGCATTTCCCATGAGGACCAGCGTATAGCGTTGTAAAATCCTGATCTCCCGGTCGCCTGCATACGTATTGAAGTACATTTCTGTTTACAGTGGCTGTATGAAGGATGAATAGCTATGAGGTAATGAATCTAATTGTTGATAAACAATGTCATATGATGATGTTGAAAATAAGAAACAGGAGAAGTGACGTATGCGGTAAAGCAGTCTGCAGATTTGTAGTTGTTATGTGTGGCAGGGTTCCTGCCACCTTCCTCAAACTTGCTTAGTGCCGGTTAAAGTGATACAAACCCCCTTGGGCCATGACAGAGGCGTTATTGAACAAGCTTTAAGTCGACGTATAATCACAAAAGTTATGAAAATATTTTATGACGGTTGAAAAGTTACTTAGTGTTGCTTTAAATTGGTGTTGCTTTTCATCAGTTTATGTTAGTTAAATCCCAAAACAAACAGGTTTCTAAGATTTCATTCTTTAACCTCCAGGATATTTCAGAAATATTCTGTCCAAGACTGATGCTTGAAAATACTCGATGCATTTCTTAATCCAATGTTGGACTAATGTAACTCTTCACCATCAGGTAGTCCAAAAGCTGCTGTTAAAAGCCTTTACCTGATCCAAAACATTGCAACAAGAGATCAAAATGAAAAAGAGAGATATATCATGTCTTTATTAAAGGCTCTCACTTAAGGCACTTTTTTGTAAAGCAATCTAATGAAGAGCATGCAGATGATGGCAGAAGACAATCTACTCTCCACAACATCATTATAGAGCTGCAGCATCTTGCTGAAAACATTCAAGGACCTAAGATTCCTTTTGTTATGTAAAATAAGAGACATTTCTCACGCTTTTGCTACAGCACCCTCATTTTTACCAGATAAACCAAATGTACTGGGTTAAACACGGTCTTTGCTGCATGTTTACACCTTCTCGTATTTGTACCTTCAGGATGGACCTGTGGAAGAACAGAGCCAGCAGCTGGACTAGGTCATAGTGGACGTAGCCATCTTTCTTCTCCACACCAATGATGTTGGGAGGGTGATAAGGTTTATTCCTGTCTATCTTGTTCTGGTTGAAGGGGAAGAAGCCAAACTGGAAGAAGTACTTGATGACAATTGTGACCTAGAAGGAAAAAGAAAGCAATGCGTTTTGGTTGACATGAAGCATATTCTTTATTAGGAAGCTAATAAAGAATATGCTGCTTTCCCTGTATTCGTGCCTTTACCTCTGTGTAGACGATGGCCGTCATCCAGTAGCGCTTGCTGGGCCGCGGCACCGACAGCATGGCCCAGAGGAAGATGGTGATGGGAAGGACTAAGGTGACAAAGGAGGCTGACACCATGTGGTTGATGATGATGACCAGGTAGCAGACGTACTCCGAGTGTGCCACCAGCATGTTGTAGAGGGCATAGGAGAACTGCAGGATCAGCGGCTGGGTTTGGTAGAAATGGTCCGACTGTTCCAGTTCCTCATCGTAGAACATCCTGAGCACAGAGAGGCAGGACTGAAAAACCTGAAAGCTCTGGTTCAGATTTGGTTGTATTGTACAAAAAACATGTGAACTCAATGTGACTTTCCAATATAGCAAAATAGCAAAAATTCTGGCTTGTTCATGTCAAGATATACAAAATAAGGGAGGGCTTAGAAGGGCCAAACTAGAGCTCAGATTGAACATCTGGTTTTAGAATAATTCAGGTTCATTTAAAAATTACTTTATTTATCCCAACTGGAAATTAATGCTTGTTACAACCCAAATAATCAAAGTATTATCAAGGAGCACTGTACTGGAAGGTGATGTTGTGGGCAGAAAGGGTCTCCAATAGCAGTTAGTCTCCCAACAGATCAATGAAATCTCTGTCTGAGGACAATTGTGGTACAACAGTCTCATGTGACTCATGAAATGCTAACAGCTCAATATTTGGGCACCAAACGTGAAACTTCGCAGTTCCATATAATGGGTGAAACCAACCAGCTGTTGGCCAAGCACTGCATATCCACCACTTTTCCCGCTTCTGTTTAACCATAGGGCCGGACAGATAGATGTTAGAGCTATCCTAGTTGTTCACACATCCTAAAATCTGTACGAATGTGAAAGAGTAAGAGAGCCAAAATCCTTCCAGCTGCACAGATTACAGAACCAGAGGGAATGATTGACCAAACTTGGAGCGCCTCAACAATAGCCGCGGGACTTAGAGCTACTCCAACATGCCCTAAAGGAGCGGTTCTGTAACCTTTAAGGTAACACAATACAAAATAATTGAAGGGGTGGAAGTATTTTTAGCATCCACTGTAGAAGCATACATAGATCCTGTTCACATACCTGTACTTTTCTTTATTATTAAAAACCATTGAATCTGGTCGGTGTTTCTTCATCTGATCCTAACTGAGCCACGCATTGTTTCTTTTTTGAGACAAAGCGATTTATGGAGTTATTCTGGTGGAAAACATGTTTGAAGGTGCAAATGTTTGAGACTTGAGATGTGGAAAACCCATACCGACTGTAATTTTATCAACATATCATTCCACATTCCATTGACTTTTCTGGGTCGAATATAAATGCTATTAATATACAAATACTAAATGCAATGATTAATTAACCAGCTTTAAAGGAATTTATCCTTTACTTTTATGTTGCTCCCTTTAAGGAGCTGGACCTACTTGTTGAGCAGCAGTTCGCTGGCCGTCAGCTCAGTGGTCATAGACGGCAGCATGATGTCCGACCTGCTGTCCGAGCGGCTGTCGGACGTCATCACCAAGCGCCTCCTCCTGTAGGAGTCGCTCTCGTCGTCGCTGACCTCCAGGCGGTCGAAGCTCACCGCCTTGCTGTAGCTGAGGGGCACCTCGGCGTCCGACGTCTTGGAGGCGTCCGTGTCGGGGCTGTAGAGCCTGACGGCCCGACCCTCCGTCTGAAACGAGCCCCGCTGTCGTCCTCCCCGTTCCCTCTCGCTGATGGAGTCATTCTCCTGGGCGGAGGCGGGGGTCTTTGCATCCACCTGCCTGGCGGAGGGCCCCTCATCTGGGCTCAAGGTCTCGCAGGGTGCGTCCTCTCCTTCACACTCCTCTTGAACCTCCACTTCCACAACTTCCTTTACTTCCTCCTCATCATCATTGTCTTCAACTCCTCCCCTCTCCTCTGGCTTCTCTTTAACACACTGCGTCTCCTCTGCTTCCTGATCTTCCTGATCCTTTATCTGCTGGTGTTCCAGCTGCTGGTTGTCTTCTCCTTGCTCCTGTTCGTCCTCCACTTCCTCGATGGTGTCTGTGGTGCCTTGTCCAGAGTTTATCATCACACACTGAGTAGTTTCACTAAAAGGGATGGAAAGCCAAATAAAAAAAAAACTATTTATTATGTTACATCCATTCATTCCCTATACTTTTTTTTTTTTTTTTTTTAGAACAAGAGATTTCAAAATCAGGACTATTTTTGAGAAAGTCGATGAGACCAGTCATGAGATGCAGCAATCACGTTAATGCAAGCGAAATGAGGCGAATAAGCGAAGCACCTGGATATGAGGCTGCTGCCACTCTCCATGGACGAGCTGTTCAAGTCCATGCTGTACATCTTCCGCAGGCTTGGTCTGGGACGCTGGCTGGTTTTGGGAATGTTTTCCGGCATTGCTTCTATATCTTCCAGAGTGGACTGGCGGGAAAACAGGGTGGTGGCTTCAGTGAAGGCGCTGATGGGATGGTGATGACGAGGAGTGGTGAGAAGGACAGACAATGTTGATGCTCAAAGTAATTCAGCAATGAAACATGATGGTAGAAAACAAATTCAAGCAAACTGACTGACTGAAAGTTAATTCGACAGCAACATGCTATACAAATTGATCCACTTTTAGTGATTCTTGGGGTTTTAATTGTATAAAATTGTTTTAATACAAGTCAAGATGAATTGACTAATCAGTTTTTTATTGTATAATTATAAGCAGTCTAACAAAAGTAAACCTTAGTTTCAAAATATTAAAGCACTTCTTTATTATTGTCCTATATTGACAAGTTAAAAAAATGCTGTAGAAATTTGAACATGGGAAAGCCAGGCCCTGCATCTGTTTTTGTGTGTTGATGATCCACCCCGCTTGGTGGTCTGCGCACCTCGACATGCTGTCTCTGGAGGCCGTGGAGTCCTGACTCTCCATGGGGTAACCTCCTCTTCTCTTTCGACCCTTCGTGGAGCCTGAGACCGAGCCATCGTCGCTGAGCAGATCCAGGCTGGCCTGCCTTGAGATGTTTAGTTTCATGGCCTTCTGGTAATAGACGTGGATGCTCTCTCTGGATGGCACATTGCCCTGCAAGGAGAAAACTGGGAGTTTTTCTAGTACGTTCTATAAAAATATTACAAACATTGTTTCGGTTTTATCTTTTCTGACACTTAAATGGTTCAGATCACCAAACAGATATATGTAAAAAAAGAAATACAGATTAACACAGATTTGGGTAAAGTGTGAAATATGAGTTTATTCCCTCCCCTTACCTAATGTGTCATGGCTGCCTCAGTATAACTATGCCAGAACAAATTCCTTGTATGTCCAAAAACGTCATTGGCAATAAAGTTATAGAGTGATAGAGAAAACTTTTTATTTTTATGATGAGCAGCTCCCAGAACAAGGAGGCCTGCTATGAAGGTCAATAACGCTACCCCAGAGACACCCGCAACCAGCCAGATAGGCTCCATCATACCGCAA
The DNA here is from genome assembly GCA_032876305.1 of Orestias chungarensis. Classification (NCBI taxonomy): domain Eukaryota; kingdom Metazoa; phylum Chordata; class Actinopteri; order Cyprinodontiformes; family Cyprinodontidae; genus Orestias; species Orestias chungarensis. The sequence continues at coordinate 2,628,585 of JAVLVB010000957.1, forward strand.
GGGCCGTAACTCAGACGGGAGGCAGAAAGAGCAAAATTAACGCCTGGTGAACTAGCAGCCTGGGAGGTCGAGAGACATGAATGCTCGAGGGTCAGAAAGTCACTTGTGAGGGTTTAGGAATCCGGTGAATCCACGAAAACATCTAGATTTACGCAGGCCAAACTTGTCTCAGTAAAAAAAAACAAAAAAAAACACGGCTTTTCCTTCGTGGGCCAATGTGTGCATCTCACTACATCTGACCTGACATTAACTCAACATTTCTGAAGGGGAATGTTGTCATGCAGCCTTCAATTTCTGCTTCTAGTAGTAAATCCTGCCAGGAGATTTCCACCGTATGTATGTAACCTTAAATAAAGGTGGACAATAATGCAAAGCACGCCGGCATCTCCGCCTCTAAATTCCTAATATAACCCAAAGTGAAATCACGTTTAAGTGTCCTAGTCAAAGTACAGACTAAAATCTGAATTAGATGTAGAGGAATGACCCTAAACAGGGTTGAAAACCCATCAAAGCCTTCCAAATAAATCGAAAAGTTAAAGGTTAGTACAACCCGTTAGGTCTAGAATTTGCCGGGGTTTTAAAATGTTGACTGGAGAAAAATTTTGACGAGACGTGCATTTTTCAGCTTAAATCTGCTGTAGTTTAAGGGTCAGGGCAACAGATGGTGCTGTCATTAAAATGTGATCCCGATAGGTTTGAACTATTTTAAATTACAGCTAGAAAACCCACTTGATTCAGGTTGTCTTTGGTTTATAAAAATCTAGAACAGAATTTTAATAGAATTAAGGGCTGATCGTTCTTGATGATTTTGATAACAAAATGAAATGCTTCGATAAAATGGTGATTGTTCTCAAGTGACAAAATGTCATTGCTTTATCATGTAAGGGACGTGGTGCAGAAATGTGCTTTACAAATTAAGTTGACGCGAGTAGTGATGCGTGAGTGGCTGGATCACAAAAAAACAAAAACCTACTTTCGTAGGTTATCTTTATCGGATGTAAAAAGTCTAAGACTGACCTTTTTGACCTCGCGCGTCAGCATGCATCGCTCGATATGAAGCACCGTAGAAATGTCGATGTACTCCCGGCACATGTCATTCATCCAGTTGGTGAAGCTCTCCACCGTCGTCTGAAAGAGCACCCAGGTGAACTTTATGATGTTGAAGACCCGTTTGAGGATGTTGTCTGCAAAACACAGGCCACAAGTTTACCATCGAAGCAAAGTTAAAGGAAAAATGTTGCATCAAAGGAGCAGGAGAGGAAGATCGGTCGAAGACGGTCGATTTTTTGGTCGTTATAAACTGTGACTTTGTGCGCTGCCGGGAAAACCTACCAGGACCAGGAGGCTTCTTGTTCTCCTCTCCTTTTTCCTGCCCATCGGATAAGTCCCCCACCTCTATGGCAACTTGGCCCGCTAAAAACACAAAACAAATACCTCACATTGGCATAAACAGCAGAAAATGATTGCTGTCTGTTAAAGGTATAGGAGAGGATCTTTTCAATAGAAAATTTTCAATGGAAAATCCCATAGAAAATGACAGCCAATCAAAAACGACCGGTGGTGAAACATAACTGGCTGTCAATGCGGAAATAACATTTACGCGATGACGTATAGAACTACTGTACCCACCCACCCGACCCGTACAATGCGCGCTCATGTTTGAATTCATGCATGCTCAGATTGTTGTTTAGGAAGTAAAACGGGACGGACAAGACGCATCATTCACCATTGAAGAGAGGTTCTCCCCGTACGGCAGCAAAAATGGAAGCTCGCACGAGAAAAACCGTGTTCGAAGTCGGTAAGAAAAAAAGACGTGGGCGCTCCCGATATCAGGGGGCGTTACTGGAGATGAGGTGGCGCATGCTAGGTGTTGAGAAAATGAGAATGAGCTGAAGATCCTCTCCTATATCTTTAAGCTACAACAAAACTACACCACGGTATTATGTACACACAGTAAATGTCACTCAAATGACGTCAACTAAGGCTATCTTTTTGCCGCTGACACCAAAATTTGTAAATGCAATAGGGGTTAAACTTGTGCATTTTAACCAGCAGGTAAAGGCATCTTTGCAGAAGTTTTTAATAGAATACAACGTTGACGTTGTAAGAAATACCACAGCTTCAAAAGTCGTCAGTTTCAAAACTGACGTCGTTAAAAAAGTGAAAGTAATTTTACTCAGAGGTTTCCGAGTTTTCCCATGTTTAGCTTGTCAGCGTCGCTTCAACTCATGTCTCAAAACTGACAGCTTTTAACTTTGTCTTTAAGTTAAATGACTAGATAAGGTGAAAGGAAGGAATTGCAGATTTAAGGGTTTTGTCAATGTTCTTACCATCTTTCTTGCTTTTCCTGCTTCTCACTCTCTTTGTGTATTTCTTCCAAAACTTGCGTTTGTCTTTGGCTCGTGCCTTGAGAGCAGCTTTGGGATCCGTGATCCAGGCCTGGTAAAGAAACTGCAGAGCAGAACAGAGCCAGTTAGGTTCGTCCGAGAGGAAGTTAGAGGAACGCAAAGGAGCAGAGGAGGAGAGACGGGGAGGACAATAAAAGAGACAAACAACGTCTTGAGACAACGCAGCACTTTCTCAAACCTACACTGGAATCACATGTTTGAAAAAAAATTCTTAAAATAACTACATATCTTATTTGAGTGTCATAAAAAGTTGAAGAAAACCAGAAGTTTAGTTAGAGGAGAATTGAAAAAAAAAAGTCCCATATTGACAATAATCATAATCCTCCCCCAACGCTCCTTAAAAAACGTTTAACATTTATACATTGGTTTTTATTTGCATCAAAGAATGTTTTTTTTTTATATATTAAATTGAGTAATCCATTTTTCCTGCTTCTCTGGGGTATAAATATGATGCGACACGGATGACGGTTTCTTTTAGCCACTTTTCAAAATGGGAAAGACAAAAAAAAACTTGATTTCTAATCAAGGCAGCTTGTGTTGAACTTCAAAGTTGATTTTTTCAGCTTTTGTTTTCATATCTACTATTATGATTTTGGCAAAGAGGTTGTTTTCATTTTATTTTTTATTCTTGCGTCGACTCCTCGTTGACTCAACCACTGCCGACCACGCCCACTACCGTCCGTGCTCATGCTCCCCACCTGCGCCTCTGCCTATTCATCCAGTCCTCCTACCAAGACTCTTCCTAAGATTATTAAAAGCCCAACAGTGAGTAGATGTCCAGTATTCCTTCCATGTAGTATTGTCGGATCCTGACCCCGTTACTGCCTCCCGTTTTCTACGTTTTTGCCTCACCCCTGCCGTATTCCTCTGTGATTTCCTGAGAACAACCACGTTTCTGCCTCCTGCCTCACCCTCTGGTTTGTCTGCCTGATTCTGCTACAACGATTTTGGTCTCTCCTCTCCCTCATCGTCTCTGTGGGCTCTTGCTGAAATCAATGTCTCCAAACCCAGCCTGCAGTGACGTCACCAACAAAATCCAGCTCTGACCTGAGACATCAAATGCAGTCTCCCCTGCCTTATACGGATTCTGATACGGTTGTTGGCTTTTTCCCCATTTGAGCTTGGCTTTACTTTGAATTTAATTTTCTGTCAGTTTCATTATATGTAAGGTCAAACCAATGAAACGTAAGAGGTAAATAAAAGGTAAATAACAAAAGTAAGCTCAAAAGTGGTCACCTAGTCTCCATGGCAACCAATAAACGCTGTCTAAATGCCAACCGATTGTTTGGAAGCCACGCCAGGAGGTCCCAAACCTACAAGTCTGATAAACTTAACTTGGCGTCGGAGTAGATATCTCTGATCAGACGTGATGAATACAAGATATTTTACATGATCCAGGTTTCAGGTGTGAAATAAAAGGAGGGCGTTGCTCATGTGATGCTGGATTGTGAGAGGTTTAACTTAAGCAGAGAAACAGTGTGAGGATAGTGTGAGGATACACAGCAACAGAAAAATGATTAAATAAACTTTACTTTATATTTTTGGCAATTCTTCAATATTCTGTGACAAAATATAAAATAGGACTGTTTTGCTTGTTGAAAAGCCCAATTATCATTCGAACAAACACCTAAATCTTAAAAAAAATTTATAGATGCATTTTATTTGTTGAAAAACAGTCAACTATGAGCTCCTGCTGTGTTAATTGTCTCGTGCAACAAAATGTGACATTCATACTGTACAAAGCAACAGATAAAAAGAAGTCAAGCAATCTTTTTTTAAAACACATGCAAAGCACTTTTTGCCAAACAGACAAGCATGCAGCTCCTTTTTAACCAATCTGTTTTGCATGTTTTAATAAATTTTAATAAAATCAAATATGAGCTGCAGACATTACAAAACTGGGATGTTATTTTTTGTACAACATCTGGTAGACATTCCCAAAGCAAAGCAAGCATCATACGGTGAGTACCTTTCCTGCTTTGACTACATACTGCAGCAGAGTTTTAGGCAGCCTAATGATAGACTTGGGCAAAGCCACAATGGCTGAGACAAACTTTCCAATCGCTCGCTAGAAGGTAGAAGAAAGAGGGACAAGGTTAAGTAGAGTTAGATTGCAGGCTGAAGAAACAAGTTACCTGTGTGAGGAGGCGGTGAACATGAAAATTTGAGAGTGAAAAACGTAAAATTGCACAAAAAAGGATTTCAACTGAATATAAGTGTGGAAATCCAAAAGGTTCTTTAAAAAAATGCAAATATAAGATGATGGAAAAAGCAAAACATATAATGCATCATCAGGTAACGTGGGGATATGAAACCGTTTTGAAGCCGGGTTAAGGAAAAGGTCAGACGAACAGCAGACTGATGATTAAAAGTCTGTCAACATACTTATATTATTTATTCAAGTATTTTGCTCTGCTTTGTTTCTTCAACGTCTGTAAAAGTGCTATATAAATAGAAAAATGTACTAAAAACTGAGAAGTTACCCTTACTAAATATCACTATAAGAAAATATCTTCACTGTTTTTTTAAGAACGAAGTCTTACTTTTATCAGTATTTTTTTGTTTCAATTGGTTGCTATAGTCAGTCCTTTAGGAAACTCTGTACATTTTCCTCATCATAAATATAAAATAGTTTGATTGCGAGTACTTAAGCCGCGAGAGAGCAGAGAGAATCCTTCTGAAGCCAAAGAAATATTGATCCACCTGAAATGCCGACTTCTTTGGCGGCTCCTCGTCTTTTTTGTCCTCCTCTTCCTCTTCCTCCTCACTGTCAGTTTCAAACAAGTAATAATCTCCACTTCTAACCACTGAGGGGCAGAAGAGACGATGTTTTACATGAAGTCAAGAGTCTGAAGCCTATCAGATGTTTATTATAACAGCATTAAAATCCGAACCAAAGAGATGTTGAATAGGAAAAGGTATATGAAAGTCAAAACACTCACCATTAAAACGTACAATTTTAAAAATAACAGAACTTCTTTATATCTTTCTACAGTGAAACACTTTCTAAAAAGAAACTACAGCATCTCTCATTTATAAACATTAAGGTTTCACGAAATAATACATTTAATCTCTTTTTACCAGGCTCTAAAGTGATTAGAATCTTATCTCAAGTGTAAAAAAACTTATTCCACACTAGCCAAAAAGGCAAAAAACTAGGGATTTAACACAATGCCAAACTAGACAGCTTACAGATCTACATGAATTCACCATTCTTTACTATTATCTTTTTTTCCCCCGTTGATTTTTAGTTTTTATTTATTTTTATCTTTTTGCTTACAGCATAGCTGTTCCTTATCCCTCTGATTATCCCTACTGGTTGTCACTGTTCACTATAGATTACCTGTTTTACCCCGTCAATGCTCCATGTTTTCATGTTCTTGTGCAAGATCTGTCAGTTTTCCGTTTTCTCATCCTACATTTCTTACTTTGTACGTCTGGCCTAGCTTTAACAACACTTTACAGGAGAATTCTACTCTTATAACTCAGTGAATAAAGTCAAAAAGGTGCAGGAAAATAAAGCGAAATATGAAAAAGAATATTTAAAATGAACAAAAAGAAAGGTTTCAATCGTGAAGACAAATTAAAAGCAGAGATAAAAATGTGATATTGAGTATGGAAGATAATTAGGTAAACCGGGCAAAAAAAGAAAACAAGATTTCTGACTTTAACCACATATTAGTGAGAATTTAAATACTGTTTAACACTTTCTTTTTTTCCTGGTCTTATATATTGTGTATATTTTTGAAAAAATCTTATTTTTCTCAGAATTCAGAAAAAGTCTGATGTCTTTATTTCACTCTTTAAGTGGTTTGGTTCACCTAAAGTTAGACGTGCGCAACTTTAGAACCTGGTAAAGAACTTCAAAATCTTTAGAATTGAAAAATGAATGATTTCTTTTCAACGAATGCAACACATAAAAATCTAAAAAACGCTATTATGCAGTTTATATGAAATAACAATGGTTATGATTTCTATATTAACAGTTCCCTTTAAGCTATAAAAAAAAAGAGTCCAGACAGCAGCAGCTAAGAGTCAGAAGCAATGGGATAGACAAGGCTGACTTATGTCCTTGAGCAGAATCGCAGTGGGCAGGAAATGAGGTAGGATGCTAGGAAATGGAGATGAAACGCCATGTGATAAAGAAATAAAATATTTTTTTAAATGTGGGGGCAAATAAGATGAGACATGAATTTTTACCAAACAGACAATCATTGGGAAAACTCACAGCAAAATCTTTGCTATTTAATCTGTTAAAGAGTTGTCGTTTTTTTTTTTTTAATGGTCTGGTTTTGTTTTCACCTGTTTGGTGATCATGTCTGCAGGCAAAGCAGGAAAACTGAACCATTCTTCCTTTATGCCAGTACTGACAATAAAGGCGAGTCCGAGTCATGTCTTTGCCTAAAAATTAGAGCGATTCTCTACTGTGGGCTTTTCAGGCGAGATCTGTCAGTAAATCTTAAACAAACTCAAACCTCCAGCCTTCACTCATTTTCTCCTTCGTCATTGTCCCTATTTAAGGCAACCCAGCTCTGTAGATTTATGAATAAAGCTCAAAGTGAACGCTCTCTATGTGAGCTTCAGGTAGCAAAACGGAGTTTTAAATAGAGACAGAAAACGATTAAAGACTGGAGGGACGATGCCTTCAGAGCCCTGGGACAGCATGAGAATCCTCAGCATTCTGGTCAAGGACAAAAGAGGCCAATGAGAGTGGAGGAAGAGAAAAATAGGATTTTGGGGGTCAACCTACTGGAAGCATGGTCAACCCACGGCCTCCACCACTGCTTTTTTTTGGTCTTGGCTTTCGCTCGCTGTGCTCCTAAAATTTCACAAATACATCAGTGCGACACATAATAAAATAAGAACGAAAAAAGAAAAGAGAAGTAATGTCCACAATTTAAGTTATTTTATCAGGCGGCATCTTGCAAAAGTATTCATACACCCTTTAACTGCCTTGTGGAGCTACAAGCCTAAACTTGAATTTGTTTTTACAGTGAATTTATGCGATGCACCAACACAAAGCAGCACATATAAAGTGAAAGGATAAAGAAATAAAAAGGTGTTTAAAGTTTTCACCGGTAAAACAATTGCATTCTTTTGGATGCAGCTTTTCTTAAATCATTACTTTCCTTTCCTTTTCAGCTTTTTACATTTATAGACTGAAATTTCTGCCCATCTGAGCCAAACTCCTTAAATTACAGTCAGAAATATTTACTATACACCGCATTTGCACTCAGTCCTAGTAAATTAAATTTGTCACTAAACTTACATGACTCTCTGAAAATTGGTATGTCTATATACTCTAGATGTGATTTTTTTGTTTTAATATATGAAATTTCAGGTTTCAGAGTAAAAAATTAAATTAAATAAAATGAACTATGGTCTAAATTAGCTCGGTGAGAAGTTTAACGTTTTAAAACATTAGCTGTCTGCTTCCAAAACGTGCTCCTTGATGTATTTCTATTTGTCTTCTGTTGTACTTTTAAAGAGACTAAATTCCATCAGGCCATTATTTAATTAAATACCTTCTGGATTTTATTTGGTGGTTTCAGAGTAATTAATGGCAGCTGGACACAAATGCAAGCCACATTTTTTTAATTTTTAATAGTCTGATTATCTTCTAGTCAAAAAAATATTTGATGCTTTTTGTTTATCCTTCACAAATGAAATGAAATATGAAATTGAAACATTTGGAAAACTTCAAGCTTAATAAATTCTTCGGCAAACCGCTCTAGCTGCTTTGTTAGCATCATTAAACATATTCGATAGTTTCAGCCTTATTATTATGGGCTCCAAAGAAGAAAAGAGGCTGCAGCAGGCTTCACCGTACCATCATCATCATCTTCCTCCTCGGGCCGGACAGCAGTCTGTCCGTCGGCAGACTCCTGCGCCAGGCTCAGCATCTTCTCCTTCCCCCTCTTAAACTTTTGCTGCCTCACCTTAATGCGTTCCATCCTGATTAGATCAGAGAGGCGGAGAAAAGACGCAGAGGAACATCACGGCACACTGTCCATAAACATCGCCCGGCTTCAACATGGAATTACATCGGAGTGGTCATTAGCGAAGGTGAATGGTTATCAAAAGGGCTCATGAGGAACTTCTGGGGAAGCTATAAGTAGTGGAAACATGCTGCTTTTAGGTGGCACCATATTCTAATAGCTGCCTTCCAGGAAACCATACAGATGCTTCTAACCGCAACAATCATGTTTACTTAATTATGGACTCAGTTAAACATAATAAGGTTCAACCAGGACACTGAAAGAGATTTAAGTATGTTGCTTTATGTCAGATTAGAGTCAGAAAACCACACAAATGGAGTAAAACTCTCACTTCCTATGTACATACTTTAGATGAATGGATAAAAAGATGAGAAGTTGAACTAATGGGTGCAAAGATGTAGGAATGGAAGAAAATATAGATAAATCGATAAAAAGATGACCGGATTGATGAATAAACAGATGAATTAATGGATAAAGAGATGGGCAGGTGTATGAATGGATGAAAATATAGGCCAATGGATAAAAAGATGGTTTGATGAATGGATTACGGGACAACAAGGTGGATAGATAGGATATGTAATCAATGTGTGAAATAATTTATAGATATGGATAAATGTGTAATAAGATGGATGGATGAATAAAAAGATGGATCAATTGCTGGATGGTTGGTAGATAGATAGATAGATAGATAGATAGATAGATAGATAGATAGATAGATAGATAGATAGATAGATAGATAGATAGATAGATAGATAGATAGATAGATAGATAGATAGATAGATAGATAGATAGATAGATAGATAGATAGATAGATAAATGGATAAAATGATGGATGGAAAATGGATAGAACTATGGACAGAGACTTGTTGGATTAATGATGAGTTAGCAGGTGGATGATTGCATAAGAAGATAGATAGATAGATAGATAGATAGATGGATAGATGGATAGATGGATAGATGGATGGATGGATGGATGGATGGATGGATGGATGGATGAATGAATGAATGAATGAAAGCAGCTTTGAATGATGAAAATATAAATAAATTGTAAAAAAAATGGATTGATGGATGGATGGATAGATAATAAGATGGCCAGGTTAATGAATAGATGATAAGATGTATGAATGGGTAAAAAGATAGATAAATGGTTAAAATGATGGATGGAAAATGGATAGAACTCTGTGGCTGTCCATAGTTCTATCCATTAATTGTTGGATTAATGGATGAGTTAACAGGTGGATTATTGCATAAGAAGATAGATAGATGGATGAATGAATGAAAAGACAGATGGGCAGTAGAACAGACAAATTGATGCATCTATGACTCGATGAAAATTATGATTTAAAGTATAGATGAATGGATGAAAATGGATGGACGAAAGGCCTCCTACTAAGCGATCACTTTCATCATCCTGAATAAATCGCTTTCTTCAAGCATACAACAGTCTTCAGTGTTGTCTAGATATTGTTTGCACTACTATATGTTAACAACATAGTTCTGAAACTAGATTGCACAGAAAAACCCTCAACACAAAAAAAGTTGAAGTAGACAAAAAATATTTCTATTAAAAAATTATTTGGTGCTTCTGTTATTAAATGTAAAAACTAAAATAAAAGAACTCAAAATAAAACCTTAAATCTTAGAACATAATCAATGGCTGTGGACAGGTCAGTTTTTAAGTTCAGGATGAGGCTTTTATCTGCACCAAGTCAGCTGCTGTTAAAACGACTGAAGGATATCTATTTTAGATTCATGCCTGTCAAATCCAGGGCATTTCCCACTTGACAACGAGAAACAAAACCATCAAAAAACATAAAAGGTTAAACATTGAGCCTCACTGTCTCTTTAGCTGCTCAACTGATTTGCTCTCCTCCTCCAGTCGGGCTTTCACCACCTTCACTATCGTGGCCTGAAACAGCTCTGCTCCTCTGAAACAAAAAAACATTAGGAAGAATCAAAGTCACTGTGTGCAATAATGCTGGTTTAATTCTGGAAAATAAGGTATGTTCTTGATGTTTTGATTACTTTTATCAGGTTAAAAATGCAAAAAAAAGGCACACGTATGATTATATCACAGAACAATTACTCATTTGGAACAAAAGGAAAGCAATCAAAATGTTGCTGACGTGGCTTTTGGAGTACCTGGAGGCGAGGATCTGCGACGCTCGGATATCTGCCACCACGTGGAGGAAGTAGTAGCTCATGAAGACTCGCCGCTGCAGCAGCAGGAAGGCGAAGCAGATGCTGTCCCAAATTATCCCTGCCTCGTCTTTGGGGAGCTCACAGAAATTTCCCTTGGCTGGATGTGGCACAAAGTCACATTTATTTGTAGCTACAAACTTTTGTTCAAATTTCTAATTAATCACACAAAGGGGATAGATAATGTTATTTCAGGAGCAACTAAACTGTTAAAAAAGGCAGATATAATTTAGTTTGTACAATGTTTAAAATAAAATCTATGAATTAGATTTGTTTTAAGCATGTACAGCTTCAACTGGAATCCCACAGGGCCCTATGCTGGGCCAATTAGGATGTTAATAAAAATATTTACATGTATTTATATACCCTACTCACAAAAGTAAGGGATATTTGGCTGTCGGGTTGAATTTCAGGATGAGCCCAAAATGCATCCAAACCTTAACAGGTGAACTTAATTTGACCTTCTCTAAGCTTTTGAATGCACCTGTCCAAGTGTTAAATGTTTCAGTACTTTTAGCACATGTTTCGGTTCTGTAACGAGGAGCTTAACGGCAAAAGTTACAACAGGTGTTTGATCCTCCAATCGACCAATAAATGTCCTGGTTCAATTACAGCCGGCGTTTAAACAGTCGTCCTCATCAGGCGGTTCACATTGTGACATCATGAGACCAAGTGGACACCTAACAATGGATCAAAAGTACCTGCCATTGCAATGCTTCAAACAGGACGTTCTCAGACAGACGTGGCCACTGAGCTCAGAGTGTCACAGAGTGTCATCAGCAGGTTGCAACAGAGATGCCGAGAGACTGGAAGAGTTACAGAAAGGCGTAGAAGTGGACGTCCCTTGGCCACATCCCATGCTGATGACCACTACATTCTGAACAATGCCCTGAGAAACCGGATGATGAATGCCATTCAACTCAAGGCACGTTTAAGGGAGGAACCCAAGTGTCACGTCGGACCATTCGAAACCATTTACATCAGCGCGGTATGCGTGCTAGACGACCTACAAGGGTACCTGACCACACCAGCAAGCACAGGCGTCATCGTCTTGCATTGGCCAGGGAGCATTTACGCTGGACGAGGGACCAGTGGGCCTCAGTGCTGTTCTCTGATGAAAGTCGATTTACGTTGAGCAGAAATGATGGGCGCCAAAGATGTTGGAGACGTCAAGGAGAGCGCTATGCATCAGCCACTGTTGTCACCAGACAAGCTTTTGGTGGTGGCGGTGTCACAGTGTGCCCGGAAAAACCTCAATGACCTGAGGGCTGCCCTTCAAGAAGAGTGGGATGCCCTGCCTCAGCAGACAATAAGTCGACTTTTGAACAGCATGAGATGTCTTTGTCAAGCTGTAATTGATGCTCAAGTTCTATTGAGACGTGTTATTGAGACGTTGACATTTTTTGTTGTGGTGTACACACCATTGTTGTTAACTTTTGTTTCAACAAATTGTTTGAGATGAGGAAATGACCAGTGCACCCTTCTACTTAAATGTCCTACTTTCGTGATATGATATCACTGTAGCAGGAACTTTTTACATTTTCCACAAATTTCACCTGAAAGCCAAAAAATCCCTAACTTTTTGAGAGTAATGTGTATTTGATCGTGGCTCCCCGGCTTGCTCCCATCACCCAAACATTGACTGTTACTGTAGCGTAATAAGTCTCTTTAAGTTGTTCTTATGTGTGTGTTTGTGTGGATAACTACTTACTGCTGTAGTCCATACATTTTATAAAAAGAGCTTTTCACAATATATTTGTGAATACTGTCACTGTATCATAACAGTAGCCAAACTACACCTCTCCTTGTCAGACTTTCAGCTTAATTCAATTCAGTTTATTTGTACAACGGCCATTTACAACAAATGTCTTGAGGCTCTTTACAAAAAAAACAAACAAACATTTAATTCATTTATCAAACAGTTCATCACATTTAGTTTATTATTAAAAAAGGTTTAAATATTTAAAATCCGAGGAAACCCCGCGGATTGTATAGCAGTTGTAAACTTAAAGCAACAGTAGAGAGAAAAAACTGTGCTTTAACAGGAAGAAACCTCCAGCAGAAACAACCAATCAGAGCCCGGAGGAAAGGTCTGATCATGACCAATCATGTTTGTGTAAGCGGTGCTCACACCTTCCTCTCAAGTTCATGATTGCTGGTTTGCTACAGCTGTACTAATGGCAAAGAAACCATTGATACAGTTGCAGATATAATTTACAAGAAAAACCTTATCTGCATATGTATGATAAGCTTTGCTGTGGGACAAGAGCTGTGAGCAGTGCAGAGCAAAGGGAGGAAGTCCGTGGTTTTCTGAGAACTCCCTAATGCATCCTCAATTACAGAGTAAGTTATCTAAAGAGAAAAATCAAATCAAATAGGATTATATATATATATATATATATATATATATATATATATATATATATATATATATATATATATAGTATGTGTCTGTTTCTATTGATACACATACAGCATATAGTCAGAGTTTTAGTTAGATTATTGCAAAAAATTTCCATAAAGAAATTCAATAGGCAGGGTATAAGTCAACGATTTTATACTAGGAATTTTTTTAATTGATAGATGGATACATAAATGTGGTCATACTGGATCTCACATGATCATAAATCTATACATTTTCCAACAGGGCTCACGGTTTTACTGCGGTTTAATATTTTCCATGTATGCAGAAGGTAGTTATTTTTAGTACACACAGAAGAGGTTGAAAGCAAGTTATAAATACAATAGCAAAGGTAATAGATCAAAAAGAAAGTTATCACCGTGCTGTTGTTACTCTGGATGAATGAAAACAGCTTAAAACAGTCACTCACCTAGGTTGGACTCTTTGATTTCTATGCGGTAACCTTTGATGGTGCACGCCAGACTGCACAACTGGATTAACCAGCATTGGTTCTTCACCAGAGTGTTGATGTAGCCACAAGCAAGGATCTACAATAAAACAAACAGTCTTTAATAAATACAGTATTTTATAAATGCTACTTGGTATGTCTTGATTTTTTAACACATTCATTTACATGTATCAATTAGTATATTTACTTACTGACAAAATGTTCTTCATTGTGATTACAAATATGTTATAGGCAATCAGGAAATCCCAATAATGGAGGATCTTCTTGATTGGCTTAAGTAGCAGGTCACCGCCGAACAGGAGGAAGTAGAAGCAGGCCACCAGGTAACCCATACAGAAGACGCTGATGCGTGTGGTCCCGGTGATGAAGATGATGGTGAGGACGAACCAGAATAGGTAGCTGAACATGATGACCTTTAGCATGTCGAGGTAGGACCTATGGAAGACAATAAAACCCAGTACATGTAAACATAAGCCTTCGGTGAAAGACTGCTTGGTTCCCAGTTTATGTGTTTTACCACCAGTCCTTGTGCAACCCTCAATAGGATATTTTTAAGACCACAAGAACGTCGCTGAAAGCAAGAAATAATTCAAAATGAGTTTATATATTTTTAGGCTGCTGTTGATCTAAATACCTTCATGTTTTCATAAGGTTAAAAAAAAAACGTATGCACTGAATTTTGGCTCCTTTTTGATTCAATATAATTCTTTTTCCAGTTAAAACCAACTATTTCCTAGGGGACTGGTTGCACCTTGCTGGAGATTGACACCAGATCCTGCACAATCTTGGCCCATTTCTTCCGGTAGTACTGGTCTAACTGGGGAAAGTTTATAGCCTGCACCAAATTTCTACCATTTGAAAGCGTGGCAGGCTTATACAGTCTTTATAACTGTTCTGCATGAAGTTGTTGATTAATGGGTTTTGGAAGGCAGATTTGAAAACAATCCTTCGAGTGACCTTTTGTTGCCATTTAATAACCACCTAATCACTCTGGTGCTTGATGATTGTCCGGCTTTGAATAGAACCACTTTATCTGCTAAAAAAAAGCAGAAATTCCCCAGATCAGGTCAGACCCACTGGAGTATACCCTACTCTCACAAAATGCTTGATAATGGTGTCGAAAATGCCGATGTAACTCCTCTTTTGGGTACACGGATGCTTAAAGAGTATCTTTACATTTCATATTCCTGCAGCCTTCCTGGAAACTGCTCCAGGTAACATGGCCATAAGAACTAATCTAGAACCAGTCTCTTATGACTCATTCATAAACTCTTTAAGGAAAAAAGATCTTGTCCACCGTTTTTTGGCTGGGATGAAATCCACCCTGTTCCTCTTAAATCCGATGAGGAAACAATCGCTCCAAGGCTCCCTCTTATTGGAACATGGTCAGTCACAGCATTAGTCCAATAAGGTGATTGAAACTCACAGTTGTGGTAACCAACCCATGTCACTGCAACATACTCCTCCCCCCCCAGGGCGCTGGTTTGGGGCAATGACGCTGCTGGTGGTACAGACAGCTAATATAAGTGATGATGCATGATTACGGCACACAGGAATAAACATCTAAACATTTCAGTTTGTCCTGTTGTTCCTAATCAGCTCATGAATCACCTTCAATGTGTCTCGTATTGTCAGGACGCCGGTAACAGTCTGATCGATGGATGGGAATAAGAGCTGTAACCCGACCCTGTTGCTCAGCTGAGGGACGCGACTGCACGTTCTCTGTCCGCGGCTCCCATGTTAAAATCCTGTGAAATCATCCTTTCCGTCCACATGATAGACCATTAAAGTGATGTTGGGGAGTGAAAAAATGATGAGGATGCAGTCCCTCATTAACTTGATGCGCACCGGACCACAACAACAACTAAAGCTGATGAAGTGGGTTTGGCCTGGGCGACGCTTTGATGCGCCGGAGCAGCTGAGTGAGTGTCCTCCTTCATCAGTGGGAGAAAATACCTTTTCCATACTTAAAAGCTATTTATTGAGTCAAGAGTACAGGGCAAGAGCGTCTGATTCGCGGAGTGACGGACAGAGTGTTTTTGTGGAATATGGATTTCTCCTCCCTGTGCCCTATATCCGTAATTCGATCCTGGAGGGAAACGATGGAATAAGTGCAGAGCTGCTGTGGCACGGACAGACGGCTGTGCAGCTATTGCTCTATCTACAAGGGCTTGTTGATGGACACAGAGTGCGTTAATAAAACACTTGTCCACTTTGCGCATCAAAACAGTGGAATGTGTAGAGCACATAATCAATGCCTGTGGACAGGTCAGGATGCTATTGCTGTCGTTCTGACTCCTCTGCCTTTTAAAAACCTGCTGCTCGTGTTTTTCTGTATGGAAACTCAGTATCTAGCTCTGGATCTGAAAATAGGATAGAAGTCAGAGATCTAAATCACGTTTATTTAGTGGTTGTTCAGTAAGATGTTTGTTTGAGTGCCTTGCAAAGAACAGTTGAGTAATTTAACATTATATTTGCAACCAAAAACTTATTTCTCCTTTTTTTTTTTCTTATGTCCAAAACCAAACTAGGGTTCATCTGAAAATGAGGTGGAAACTAATAGATGGCTTAAAAGCCTGTATGATCATGACTGGATGGATGGTTGTACGGTCCATCAGACAGATGGATGCCTATTGCACAGGCTATACATAGACTTTCCTGCCAACCTGCCCGTTTTCTCTTTTTCTATGTCACAAATATCAGTTTCCACCAACTTGCCTGAATGTATCATCTACCATATTTAGCTTTATCCTATCTTAGGCTTTTTCTACGTAACTTCTCCCAGAGACTTTCATCTATACTTGCTTTGTTTGAAACCGCAATTGGTCTGTGGGTTTCCTTGAATGCCTGCCCACTACCGTAAAGACTGCAAAAGCTGCATCAGTAAACCTGCAAGCTGTTGACAATAAAAATGGTGTAACCGGTGATCTCTTGTTAATCATTAGTTTTTCAAGATCGGATGAGACATCATTTCAGATTGATTGATATAACGGCCTGTCAGAAGAATGGATGCTTAGATATATAGACATTAGGATGGATGGATGGGTGGATGGATGGATGGATAGATGGATGGATGGATGGATAGATGGATGGATGGATGGATGGATGGAGGATGGATGGATGGGTGGATGGATGGATAGATGGATGGATGGATGAACCATCCAATGGTTGGATGCACATGCAATTTTCTCTTAGTTAAATCTGGAAAGACTCCATGCAAGGAGGCGAGCAAATCTGACGCTTAAAGTAAAAAGTGAGTTATCTGACTTAGTTATCTGATACTTTTAAACCGAACTCTATCTTCTTCTGAAAGAAACTGTAATGCAGACTTTGAAAACTCGGCCTGCAGACCGTAGACATTCAATATCTGACTAATAAAACTGCTTCCTATTGCTCTAAATAAACTCTTAACACCACAAATGGTTCAGATTAACGGTTCTGATGAGCTTCAGTTGTGTGGAGCACATTACGTTTGACTTTATTGTCGACATCCGATACTGTTATGCATCAATTACCCAGTCTGTTTCACTTCCTTTCCATTTCACCATTTGTTCCATCTGTACTAATGACTGCCAAGAAAAGCACCAAAATAACTGTAGGACATCACTTTAATGTTGCTGTTTTGTTTTAGAAAAAAAAACTAAAAATGGGATTTTTTACTTATTTCCTGCATTCAGAGCAAAGACTGTTAAAAGCTGCAGACCTGCAGTGGATGAAGTCAGGGACTGGGTTATGGACGCTGAAGGAGGCGGCGTCAAGGTCTCTGCAGATCTCAACGTTGTCGCCGGCCATGATGCGCATCGCTGCCTTGTTCTCGTCGTCAAAGACCTGCCTCTGCAGCGAGACGCAGAGCAGCAGCAAGAAGTCGTCTAAAAGGGCAGGAAAAGTTGGAATAAATTACCTTATGCTCATTAAATTTCATTCAGTCTACCAAAAATTTGTGTCCTCCCTCAAATGAATACATCTTTATGAGTAAAGTATTACACAAGACTCTTTAGTCACACCCTGATATCTTTGCATGTTTAAATCAATGAGGCTGTTCTTATGTAATCTTGATTTAAAGCAACACTAAAGAAGTTTCAGATTTTGTCGATTTTGGCAGCCTAGTGTAGACAAAAGCGGTAGTGTTTTGCATGAAGGAAGACTGCATTTCCCATGACGACCAGCGCATAGCGTCGTAAAATCCTGATCTCCTGGTCGCCTGCAGTTGGATTAAAGTACATTTCTGTTTCCAGTGGCTGTGTGAAGGATGAATAGCAATGAGGTCATAAATCTAATTGTGGCGACACAATGTCATATGATGATGTTGAAAATCAGAAACAGGGGACCTGACGTATGCCGTAAAGTAGTCAGCACATTGGTCGCTGTTTTGTGAGGCAGGGTTCCTGCCACCCTTCTCCAAGTTGCTTAGTGCCGGTTAAAGTGATACAAACCCCCTTGGGCCATGACAGAGGCGTCATTGAACAAGCTTTAAGTCGACGTATAATCACAAAAGTTATGAAAATATTTTATGAAGGCTGAAAATTAATTTAGTGTTGCTTTAAAAAAAATCTAATGTCTTGTTTCTACTTTTAAACTAGTTTTTAGCTTTGTACAAAAATGGTTTAAAAGCATTGGGTTTTGTTTGAACTTTGAGGTATAAAAATATTTCTAACCTAATCTATGGGATGAACAGCTCTAGTTTCAACAAACATGAGAGAACCGATTTAAAAAATAATTTAAAATGTATTGATTACAGTTTCTTACAAGCATCAGTTTTACCTATATCTATTAAAAATACTAATATAACAACACGTTTTAATAGCCAAAGTTGAAGATAAACATTAGAAAGCCTGTAAAAACATCAACAAGGAGTCTAATTATAAAGATATAAGCTTCTAATCCGGTTCCACTTTTGTATATAAAATCCCATTGGTAACTTTAAAAATAAAATAAAAACAATGCATTTCATACCATTTTAATTGTTGTTACTTTTTTAGAGATTAGTTCTCAAGCTATGGACTAATTGTAATGCTAATGCAACACTAAAATAAAACATAATTAAATCTGTTATAGTTTTTATATCACTTTAATCATATGAACTTTTTTTAAATTATTACAGTTTGTATTTGTACATGGTTCATGTTATTCTGAATACTTTATTCTAGTTGACTATTAAACGATATAACTTTTTTTTACCCATTAAGATTATTTTCATAATTCGCTACAGAAAATGGCTGAAGATTGATGCACACATTAATGTTCCTTTATCTTCCTTTAAATTCCATCTAAAGTTTAGATATCTATACTTAGGTCTGTATGCTGTGATCAAATTCCTCGTTTGTGGACGCAATCTTGGCCAAGAAAGCCAATTCTGATTCCGAGATGTCTCATTTTTAGGGTATAAACTAATTTCCTGCATTAATGAAGGACTTACAGATGAGGAAATTTGGATTTGGCTTCATCTCGAAATCTGGTGCATAGAACCACTTGATAACATTGTCTATGGAAGAGTTAGTTGACCTCCAGGGATAGTCTGAAACGAGAAACATCATCATTCAACGGAGATTTAAGCAGCATGGAAGTGTCTGAAAGATTGTGGAGCACTTTAAATTTGAACTGAAAACGAGAGCCTAGATATTTAGAGAAAAAAGGCAGATAAAACTAAAGACATCAGTCTACTTTCAAACAAGAAAGAACTTTGAAGCATTTAAACACACAAAACATAAATAAACAGTGATAAACTTTGTTAAAAACATTTGCGAGCTATGTATAATACATTTGTGGTAATCAACTCACATCATGTTGTTAAATAATACATTCATGACAGGTATATTTTTATAATAGTGTGACATTTAAATTAAGATTTAAAATCTATAAAACCTAGGGGTTCAAAGGAAAATCTAAGGGGTTTAAAAACATGTTAAACAGAAAAGAAGTTACTTAGCAGCTAATAAAATAGAAAGGCTTTAGGCGGGGTCAGACTTGCAAACCTTAAGGTAAACCTCCTGTGAAGATCGATTATTTGATGCACCAGTCTGAGTTTGTTGCACTAGTCAGGCTACTTAGTTATTGCCAAGATCTGCAGAACCAGAGCTAAAAAACAAAGACTGGATCCAGAAGGTTGAAGACCTCTGAAGATTTTTCATCAATGAATAGTAGACACCTCAACTCCTTTTAGATTATTTCTTTGGCAGCATTTTGGGTTTCCAGTAGGAATGGTTAATGGTGACAAATAAGATATGAATAAAAAGTAAGTACTGTAAGTGGCTTAGACGTTGAAAGAGTAGGGAAGCGTCGCTATAGCAACAAATTGCTTAATGTTCGAGGATACATTGAGCTATATTACAATCACATATTATCAATATTTACTGCGGAAAAGTAAATGATGTTGTGCAGATTGTGAATAATTGAAGCACTGTCTTAAGAAGTCAGAGGAAAATAATAAATGGAAACTGCTATTGTGTCCCGTCTTGTGAGTTTTAGGTATTGTTAATTTTTTTTGCTGCTGAAATTA
This sequence comes from Orestias chungarensis, assembly GCA_032876305.1. Classification (NCBI taxonomy): domain Eukaryota; kingdom Metazoa; phylum Chordata; class Actinopteri; order Cyprinodontiformes; family Cyprinodontidae; genus Orestias; species Orestias chungarensis. The sequence goes on from JAVLVB010000957.1 coordinate 2,648,557, forward strand.
ACCTTGTCTAGAAAACTTTGAAAACTAATACTAAATAATATGTCTAAATTAAAAAAGTTAAGGAAATCTAATGCAGCATTCGGCAAACATTAAATTCCCATTATGTATTGGATAATATAAGAAGATATTGGATGTATTATCCAGAACACCTGCTAAAATCAGACATTTGTATTATCAGCATAATTAAAACCTTTTTTTTTATTTGATTTAATTAGTAGCTACAGTGGACGAGGAGCCAAATAGCAACATGTGGGGTTGGGAATGGAGATTAGAGACCTCTGCTTTTTTAAGATAGGAAGAAGAAGGTAAATATTCCATTCAGATATATTAATACTTTGGTGATGTTGTTGGAGTTCATACTACCATTCAACTTCACCCTCACCTATAAAACTACAGCTCAAAATGTCTTTATGTAATTCAGGTATTTTTTTGTGCACCATCCAAAGATTACCAGTGACTCCCCCAGTATTATATTTCTGCTGAAAACTCAGTAACTTCACGCCGAATGTTAAGCTCTTTCTATCAGAGCACACAAACCTTTACAGGCAGCAGGCGGGATCCCGATGCAGACAAAGTACTGCACTGTAAGCATGCTCGCAAGGAAGAAGCAGTACTTTGACCAAATCTCGGCGATAGCTTTTCTTCTACGTTTGTGCATGACCGCTATGAGGGCGAAGGCATGGAGCATGGCGTAGAAGTCCATCCGCTGGCCAATGACGTTCACCACCAGCAGCAGGCATGTCTAAGAGAAACCAAGTGAATCGTTAAGTGCTCTTCCAATAAAACGCGTTTTTATTGCTTCCCTGGATTTTCCCACCTCCAGTCCAAACTTGTAGAAGAAGTAGTTGATAAAGTATTTGACAAAGCTGACGATGCCAAGGTCGAGGTGCTGCCGTACAATGTCGTGGAAGATGATCCTGGCTGCCGGGGGCGACAGTTTGTTCCTCAATCTGAAGTACAGCTGATGGCGATAGATGGTCACCTCGAAAGCCAGCAGTGCCAGCATCAAGAGGTTGTCCTGCAATGAAAGTGGGATAGAGACAATAAGGATGAAGATGCACTAGAGACAACGTTATGTTTTCTTTTGGAGGCACAGCCAACATTTTTATGCTTGAAAAGTTTTTAAATAACACATAGGAAGTGATAACATTTTGCTGGATCTCCCTAAAGAATCACATCTTGGCTGCTGTGTTTGGCAAAGATGATGTAATTGCTCTGGCTGTTTAGAAACAAAAATAATAATATTTAATAATAATCACAGATCAGATTTCTATTCATTTAGGAACCAAAAAAAAAGAAGTATTGGCAAGCCAATATAGTCTCCACAGTAGAGAAAATAGGTATTATCAACCTAGGTCGATATTTCTGCACATATCTTTAGATAATCCTTAAAAAATAATGTTGTTTTACTTATTAAAGAGGACTTCCTCTCCTTACCCGGATGTATTTCAGCAGGTCTTCTTCCTCCTTCTTAAGGCCCACCCAGTCGCCGAGCGTAGAGTTTTTGTTATACAGCGGACTTTTCTGAAGTCTCACCCTTTCCGTTCCATTGATTGTATCTGGCTGTGCACAGACGATAAAGTGCGTTACTGCTGAATCTAAATATGTTAAAGGGATTAAATTAAAGTATTTTCAGTTGAGATGAAGTTAAACACACTTATCTTGTTTTGTTAAGTAAAATTATTACAAAAAAATGTTTCTATTTGCTGAATAATGCCACAATAACCAGCAACAAATTCCCCCTGCAGCAAAACAGCCCCACAACATGATACTGCCACCACCATACTTCACAATGGGTGTACGATAAGTAATCAGAATGATCGGACAGTCAGAAGACAAATGTGTCGTTGAAATGGATTCTTTACATTTAGAATATTCAGATAGGATTCAGGTTGATGGGAATGGAATAATAATGAATAAGTAGGGCGTTTTTTTGATACTTAATCAACTGAACCGTGTGCATATAAACACTTAATCAAATCTTGTTTCAGAATTTTGATCATGCATTTAGTTACATAGATGTATTTGAACAGCTTCATGCATCTGGTAGTTGTTTCCAAGGAGAAATCAGCTCCATGATTCTCTTTTCGATATCTGAGCTGATGTCATTTGACTTTTGCCGTCAAATCAGATAACAGTATGGCTAAGATCCCCGGTATGGCTTAAAAAGAAGCTTGGTCCGTTTTAACTTCAGACAGTAGGAAAAGAACAAAGGTGGGTGTGTATGCAATGCAATTAAACTGAATTATATATACAGTAATGAACAGTTTAGTGGGACAAACATGAAGCAATAACATATTGGAAATTATATAGATGGAGGTGATATTTACTATAGAGCAATTGTATTTATGGGGGTCTATGGTCTTCAGCTGGTACAACATTTTGCACACGATGATGACACATGTCCAGACGGTGCAAACACTGGAGGCAAGGGGTCGATACTGGCTGTAGGGCAGAGCAAAGGCCCACGACGCCAGGAAAACGTAGTTGAGCAAAGACACCTGCACAGGAGACAATACAGGCGATGAGGAAACAAAAAGAGTTGCTTTATGCCTTTTTACCACTCAGAACACTTGGATACATCTTTATTTCTGCTCTCTCATAACATATATATCATTTGTACCGGACAAAAAAAAAAAATTCACAACATTTCTACATCAGAGAACATCAAATAATTTCTGTAAAATATTAGTTTTTTTGGTGGAAATGTTCTGCCATATTTTCTCCTCTATTTATAATAACATCTAAAATGATAAAAAGGCCTCATTGAGTAAGGAGTTGTAGAATATTTGAAATAAAAGCATTCTCTGATGTAACAAGTAAAATCCAATCTCCTAAAAAGACTGATTCAGACGCTGAAGCTACCTTACCTCGCAAATACAGATGCCAACAATGTAGCATGAGACAATCTTGATTATGTGAATCTCCAGCAGCCACCAGATGAAGAGCTGTAGTTTGTGGAAATACTCCAGGAACTTGAGGAAGAGAACAGTGAGTCTGTCAACCACCAGGTGCCATTTATTCTTCAGATCTGCAAAAACGGAAGACAAAATGTTTTAAATACACCACGTTCCTTTTTCTTTCAAACAGCTAATTGTATATTTCAAAGTAGTCTCAAAATCCCTTCTTTGAAAGGTAGGTATTTATTTATTCATTCATATTTTGCAGGAGAGGTCAACATAAATTATCTTTATATGCAAAGAATTAATTATTGAGGCAGCTCAAGAAATTCAACCTGACAAACACCACGATGATCCAGTCCTACAAGTCGATCATCAAGTCCACTTTTTTCAATTAGTCGACTAATCTGATTATTTTACTTAATCTTAAAATAAATCAAATTCGTAGCGCACTGTCACAGCAAAATGAAAGCCGCCAAACCTTCACCTTTACGTTTTTGTTTGTTTATTTCTACCAACCATAATATGAGAATTTGAAATGTATAATTATTAAAAAGTTTAAATTTAAAAAAAAAAACTAAAAAAAACGAAAGCAGGTTTCTTCCTAAAAAGGAAGTTTCTAGTTTTGACAGTCTGAAAAGTAGAGGGAGAGAGAAAGGAAAAGAAAGAAACCTTAGGAAGGTTATGCTTTTTAGTCTTTTTAGTTCAAGTCAGTTAAAACGACCTTAATGTTGATGAATGTTTTACTCGAATCGCAGTCATGTAGTTAAATAAATAACTTTGTTATAATCCGTAACATTCACCGTAACAGTGAAATGCTTTTGAATGTTTTGGTCTTTCTCTAAATTTCCTCCTTGGCTACTGTTGCCATTTCGTCTTTGTTTTACCTGAGCTCTCTCCTCTGCTCCAGCTCAAATGACCATTGGATGCTAAAGTTTCTGGTCTGACTTTCTTTGAATGAAAAACATATGAAGACGATTATTCAGCTGGTCTAATTCAAACTGGACCAAACAGCTAAACTACATCACGTTTATTCACACAATTGTACAGATACTGACCTCTTGTAACTCTATATAGTCATCTACAACATAAATCACTTCAGCACAACAGTTCTTTAGATTTACATTTAATATTTATGCATTTAGTAGACACTTACAAAAAGAGGGTTTAACATTGAACTACGACGCAATTTATTCCGTTACCTGCAATATGCTAGGGGAGGATTTAACATTAATGATGACACTCATTTACAGCATTTAGGTAACACAGAAGGCCCAAGTACCATACATTGAGTGCTAAGTAATATCGGGGGGGGATAATAAGTGCATTTAGATCTTTCAGGGCAAGAGATACTCTCGGAAGAGCTGGGTCTTCAAGGATTTCTTGAAGGTGGAAAGAGAATCTGATGCTCTGATAGTGCAAGTAAGGTCGTTTCACCAGCGAGGAACCACAAATGAGAAGAGTTTAGATTGACCTGCATGGGGCTCTGGTCGCATTAGTTGGCGCTCCTTGGAGGAACGGAGCGGGAGGGCAGTGACGTAAGGCTTTAAGAGGGTGTTGAGGTAGATGGGCGTATGCCAGCATTAGTGATTTGAATTTGATGCGAGCAGCTAAGGGAAGCCAATGGAGTTCAGTGAAAAGGGGTGTAACATGCGCTCGTTTTGGCTGGTTGAAAACCAAGCGAGCTGCAGCATGGTGGATCATTTGTAGCTGTCTCACAGCACAGGCTGGAAGACCTGTTAGGAGGGCGTTGCAGTAGTCAAGGCGGGAAATGACCAAGGTCTGAACTATGAACTGTGTCGCATATTGAGTTAGATATGGCCCAGGTTTCTTACAACCTTAGTGGGTGCCACAGATAGGGAGTCTAACCTGATGCTGATGTTGTGGTGAATAGTTTCCTTGGCTGGGATGACAAGTAGTTCTGTTTTGGAGAGGTTCAGTTGGAGGTGGTAAACTTTCATCCATGCAGATATTTCAGAAAGACAGGCTGAGATTCGCGTAGGTACCAAGAGGTCGTCTGGAGGACAGAACAGATTGAGCTGGGTACTATCTGCATAGCAGAGATAGGAGAAGCCATGCGAATGGATGATTGGGCCTGGCGAAATAGTGTACATTGCAAAGAGGAGGGGGCCCAACACTGAACCTTGGGGCACCCATGTGGTGAGGTAGTGTCGCGTCAATGTTTGGGCTTGCCATGCCACCTTGAAGGATCCACCGGTGAAGTAGGATTCAAACCAGGAGTGTGCACTGCCCTCAAAGGAGTGTGCACTGCCCTCAATGCCCATGTCTGCCAGCTTGGTAAATAGGATGCTGTGGTTTACAGTACCAAATGTAGCCGAGAGGTCCAGTAGGATGAGAACTGATGATTGACCTGTCGCTAATTACAGGAGTGTCGTTTCCGTGGAGTGACCCTGTTAAAGCCTGATTGGTTAGAATCAAGGAGGTCATGTTGGGAGAGAAATTTCGTCACCTGCTTTGAGAAAGCTCTTTCGATGATTTTAGATAGGAAAGGGAGGAGGGAGACCGGTCGGTAGTTCTCCACTTGGGTGGGGGCTAGGGAGGTTTTTTTTTTGATAAGGGACTTAACTGTGCTTGTTTGAAGGTGCTGGGGAATGATCCGGTAGATACTGAAGCATTGATCACGTGAGTGGCTGCTGTCGCAACGGTTGGAGCTATGGCTTAAAGGAGTGTGGTGGGAATAGGATCCAGAGGGCAAGATGTAGGGCGGCTGCCTGTGAGAAGCTTTGATTCCTCATCCTCTGTGAGTGGGGCAAATGAAGAAAAAGAAGCAGTGGGTTCAGCGGCGCTCAGAGGAAGGACCAGCGAGGAAGGGTGAGCTGTGGTCTGTTTGGATGGGTCTGAGAACTGACTGCTGATCGCTGCCACTTTGTCAGTGAAGAAGTTGGGAAGGGAATCTGCCGTGAGGTTGGTTGCAGGAGGAGGAGGTGGATTGGTTTAACAGAGTCTTGAAGGTAGAAATTAGCTTCCGGGTGTTGGGAGCGCTGGGAATCTTGTCCTGATAGAATTCCTTCTTTGCAGTGGTGACGCTTGATGAGAAGGATGAGAGCAGCGTTTGGAAGTGTGAAAGATCAGAAGGGTCCTTTCATTTGTGCCATCTTCTCTCTGCAGCTCTGAGGTTTGTGCGCATCGATCTAAGTGAGTCAGTTAAACATGAGTGTGACTGCATGGGTCTTGCAGGTTTGGTGATCAGTGGGCACAAGCAGTCTAAGCAGGAACTCCGTGTTTAGCAGTGGGACTCTGTGGCATCATTTACCTCCAGATATGAGAAAGTGCTACAGGGTGGAAGAGCAGAGGTTAAAAGTGCAGAGAAGTGAGCAGGAGACAATTTGCGTAGATTGCGTCGAAAGGAGACAGTGGGTGGGTGTGCAGTGGGTAGTTGATGGAGACAAGCATCAAGTTGAATAAAATAGTGGTCTGAGAGGTGTAGAGGAGTAACTTTAAGTGAGTTGGTCATGCAGTGTCTCCTAAAAAAAGATCAAGTATTTTACCGGCTCTGTGATTTGGGGGCTGCTTACCCATTGGAGATCAAATGAGTGAGTTAACGAGAAGAAATCTGCTACATCTTGAGTGTCAAAGGGAATGTTCATATCACCAAGGACAAGCAGAGCACAGTCATGCTCAGGGATGGAGGAGAGCCGGGAGTCTAGATCACCCAATTGACCCGGGGGACGATATACAAAAACCACATACATTTTAACAGGGGCTGTCATCAGGGCAGCGTGGTATTCAAAGGAGTTGTACAAGGCTCCTGAGCTGAAATGGGTATATTTCCATTTGTTGGATATCACTAGCCCCGTACCACCTCCTCTTTTGCCAGGCCGTGGTGTGTGAGAGAATGTGTAGTTCTTAAATATCTCCTAGTCCCCTACATATCTCTTACAAATCTCATAGCCCCATACTACCTCCTCTTTGGCCAGGGAATGGTGTGTGAGAGAATGTGTAGTTCTCTTACATATCTCAGCTCCTTCAGGTTTGTTATTAATTTTAGTTTGCTTTTAAACTTGATATTATTATTCTATTTATTGTTAAGTTGACTTTTCTTTGGTGTAATACTTGCAAGTAGTTTGTTTCTTTGTTACATGTCAGACGTGATGCTCTTACCACGCCAAATCACCTGTATGTGTGACATGCTAGGTGAAATAAGTAGATTGTGGACAAAAATCGTGCAGGTTCTGAATACAAGACAGGTGTACATATTACATCAAACATCTATTAGGAGCCAGGTTATCAGCTAATAGGCTTGCAAATCTTTAAGGTCTCATTTCACAGACATAAGCAGCAGGTGGAGAATCACCACATTCAAGTCCGACACTACGGTCAGGAAAAAGGTAGTTTGTTCAGGTGAGACGCTTGCTTAGCTGAGAGGGTTTAGAAGGTTTATTGAAATATTAAAGCCTAAAAAGGATAGATGGCGATAATAACTACTATTTGTAGCAAAAAGCAGCTTGCTTTATAAATTGGATATAGGCTCCAACTGGAATGAATGCAAATCAGACAATATCTATATAATCTATGGCCATCCAGAATATTCAATAAAAGCTATTTTGGTAGCTTTTAAAAAGCATATTAATGCAGAACTAAGAAAAAAAGCAAAAACAAAGTTTAATCTAGAAAAGAAATAGTACTCAAAATCTCTATTTTAAATGTATAATCCTCTATGGTTCTGGTTCTATTGTTCTTATCAGTGTTAACATCATGTGGGGATGGATTACATAAAAAGCTACAGAAACAGGCTGCACCTAATTGTTTTAGATATTTGAAGTTAGGCTTTTATAAAAATAGAAATGTAACTTTATGGATAGCAAAGTGTAGACACTGATATAAACATGCAGAAAAACGGGTTCAGATTCCAAACTTGAGGTTTAATGACCTGAGAAATAGGAGGTACAGTAATACTCAGTTTTATATTCTCATAAAGATTATAAAATGTCCAACTGCCAGTGTTTTTAACACAGGCCCTCGTTGTTTGGATAAGAACGGATATAGCAGGGACAGCTCATTATAAACCAAAAGGTCCTGCGGGGCCATGTTTTATTACCAATTTTATTTTGTGTGTATATAAACTGCATTTTAATTTAAGACCAGCTTGAGTTTCTGAAGCCGTAGTTGATGTTTGAGAACAAAGAAGGTACGTGCTTCATCAGAAAATAAAAACCAGTCATAAATCCACAGAATGCAAAGAAATCTGTAATGCAACCGTTTTTTAACCACATTGATAAACGACCAGCTGGTTAGAGGAATAGCAACCTGATTATCAGAGAGAGTTAGCCGATAATAAACGGTTTGCCACATGCTTTATACCAGGCTGCTTGCAGTAACGGGTCTGCAGTCTCAAAGCTAATTGAAACTCCAGGTAAATAAAAAACACATATAAGTTTCAGCTGCAAACACAGGATTTTTACATGATGCATAATAAATATAAAGTAAAACCTCTAATAGGCGTGCCATGATGTAAGGTGCTGAGTTACTTGTGGAGAATGTTAATGTTTCAGTCAAAATTGCAAATTACCACCATTAAAGACATTTTTTGGTAAAGGAACTCACTCCTCTTATGCAAATATCTGTAATTTCAGCAACATCTAAAGGATTTGAGAGCACGAACCGCATTTTAGAGGTCATTCTACGGCATCTAAATCAAATTAAGGTCCAGACTTTGACTAGGCCACAACAAAACCTTCAAAAAGCCTTCTCTTTGAACATTAGAAAGTAGGCACCGATATTAAAATGTGGGCCGATATCGATATGCGATATTATTATCACTGCTATGCCGGATATCCGTACTTACCGACATCTTATATTTAAGATACATGCTTCTATCGTACATTACCGGGTACTATGCCTTTCTGGTTCAGCAAAATATCCCCAGAACCTCGCGCTTCATCTCTGTCAGTGTCACAGGACCAAATAAATACCAGATGACCTCTGACTTAAGGAACACAAACCACAAGATGGCAATTCACATAAGTTATATTTGCCCAGTTTCTGTACTCAGGCTGATACGGATATTTTGAAAAACGACTAACATGAGCCGGTACTGATATTGACGCCGATTTATTGTGCATCGTCGTTAATAAGTACTGTTGGGGTCTGTTGGAGTTAATGATGTCCTAAAAGATCAGAAACATTTGTAGTTATTTTAGATCAAATGATAAAAATGTTGTGCCAGCAAATATCCGTTTTTCTTAGGGAGCCTATAGGTCTCTACCAGAGCTCTGCTCCGTGCTGGGCTCCGGCTCCGTGGCGCCGCTCTCCTCCGTGCTGGACTTCCGCTGGTCAGATTGGCTTTTGGGTTTCTCGTTGCTCACATTGCCGTCGGTGTCCACCAGCAACACGAGCGCTTGCTCCTTCTCGTTGCCTGAGCCCCAAGTCTGCTCGTACGCTTCCAGGTCCTCCTTCTCCCTGGGCAGCGCGGCCTCCACCGAGCTCGCACTGAGCATGGTGAGGTCCTCCAGGCTCGCGGCGGGCTCCGCCAGTCTAAAGAAACGGGGCCAGAATCGAGTTACTATGACACATGGGCACATATTAATCTCTGTTTAAACATACTTATGAGGACCTACAGGAATTTTTGCTTTCAGCCATCAAGGTTAGTCACTCAAATTATTTACCTGCCTCCTTTAGGGATTATTTTTAATGCCCTTTAACTCAAAACAAAAAACACATGGACCTCTGAATCTCCACTGCTGAGAAAGCTGAATGTGCATGATTTTACAAGTTATTGGGCAGACTTCTCACCGCTTGCTTTATTGTGGATTTAAGAACCAATTTAAAGCCATAAAAAGTAGTAAGAAAGGTTTTTAATTTAATTAAGGGAATATTATGACACCTTTGAGCATTACACAGCTCATATTCACTCTAAGGATATTTTCAAAATGATAGAAATGTTATCAAATATGATATGGACTCCATTTTATACGTGCTTTCGACTATTTTTCACTGACTGGATAGTAATGAGTTCATTTCCATCCACTGTAAGGATAAATACAAGTTAATGTATGTGCAGCCATAAGAAAGATCTGCATCAGCTTACAGCTTTATACTACAAAACATTTTTAATCAAAATACATCAAATTCTTTCTTAAGAACCAGTTTCCTGTAATCATTTAAATTTATTTTTGAAAGAGCAAAATTCAAAGATTCACTATGGGTTTTGTGGCTGATATTTAGTCAAACAGGCAACGTTTTAATCTGAAGTCTGGGTAAAGAGAGGAAGAAAAGATAGATGGAGGATAGTATATATAGAATGGAGGAAAAAGAATACAATAAAGGGCACGGGGGACATGAAAAGGAAAGAAAGTACAATCAGAAATCAAAAACAGAAGAAAAAAATGAAAAGAAGAAAAAACGGAAAGACACCAGGAAGGAAACAAGGAAGGAAGCATCAAAGATAAGCAGGGAAAGAGAATGTAAAGAAATACACAAAGAATAAAGAAAGGAGATAAACAAGAAAGAATAGATGATGAAAACATCTTGTTATATCATTCGAATTTTAGTCTGTCTGTTGTGTGTCTGTTGTTTTTCTGTTTGTTTTCTCATCACTGATTTTAATTAGTTAGGCCATAGTTTCCATTATGATGACTGCTGTGGTGTATTTACCTTCAAAATGTTGAATATTTACATGTCGGTTCTGGAAGATGACACAAACGAAGAGGCAACTAGACAGTTTCAATAGGTTTGTACTTACGTATTTTTTAATTTGATATTCAATGCGGAATTGAATCACGACCTGAAAAATCTGACTGTGAAAGTGGTCTAAGCTCCCCCAGTGAAAACCAGCCTCTTGTTCTCAGCTCAGCTTCAAAAGGAGTTTCGTACGGAGTAGTGAGCGTTTCATTTTTAACAGTTTACCCTGAAAACATTCTTTCATTAGGCAACATCATTGGGGGAAAAAACTGTAGACTTGCTACGTTATCGCTGCATCCGGATCATAAGGATGGCTCATTGCACAACAACCACCGGTAATTACTTCGTGCTACAAACAAACAAGCTGAGATATTTGTTTCTTAAACAAAAACTTTGAGAATAACTTATTTAAGCACTAGCAACTTATTAGAAGTGTGTTTATTGCCAATATAAAGAAGTTAACAACTTTAAGGCCTCAGAGGCCGACGAAGGATGAAGCGTCAAATTCGCAGACCTGCACAGACTAGTAGTGATATGTCCCATAAATGAATCTCTGATGGGGTAATCTGAAAGCTGCAAGTCCTCATAAGTACATAAATACAATGCTGAGTCATTCATGTTGATGCAAGTTCAATAGGGATTCATCAGCTCGACTGCTACCTGAGCAGCATTTCACCAGGCATTGTTACCATAAAGCAGTGCACATTCCCTCTGCATTCTTCCACACAATCAATGGTTTTCCCACACTTTCTTCTTGCATTATTTAAACAGTAGCTGAAAGGAGGCAGTAAACCCCAAGTTAATTCTCCTCAGGCGATGGAGTGCTGTCAAAGGTCGGGCTGGGCTTACAAGAACCGGCTGCATATCAAGGGAAGCATTCTGCCATCAAGCAGTCGTCACTTACTTGCTCTGCTGAGGAGGAAATTTTTCTTTGATGCTGCTCAGGACAATAAAGTTACACAAGATGTGAGAAAATTAACATTGAGGAGGAGATAAGACCGGAAAATCACTGAAATGTCCACACAGATTTAAAAAGGCATGGCCAAAGGAGTGAATTAATTTAATGGGAAGGTGGGCTTTATTAGAAGGTTGGGGGAAATCTCAGGGAATAAAAAGGGTGTGGATCGTTGGGGAGGCACTGAGGGGATAGATGATGTTCTGATAGATCCAAACATGCTAAAAAATAAAATGCTTATGTTATAAAGACTTATTAATTTAATTTTGGAAAGTTGTCGGGATAAAAATCAAAAACACACAAAAAGAATATAAAACCTGTAAAGGTAACCAAGTCCTGTCATGTGAAAGATCTCAAATCCAGGGGGAGGTGGTAGTTATTGTGCAGCAACATTAGAGTCATAAAACACAGAGACGGGAAAAGGTTTGGGGAGGGAAGGACATCCTGAGACGCTGGGAGGCAAACTGAGCTGAAGATGGGGAGCAGGGAAAAAAGCGAGCAGATACCCACCTATTTATGATCAAATTGATACGATCTCTGACTTTAATGTGGCTGTGAGAGAAGGGCGGCAGAGAAAACATGGCAGTGGGTCACAGATAAGAAGCGGCTCGGCCGAGCATACAGAAGGGAAACAGTAAAAAAATTTTATAGAAAATAAATAAAACCAAGCCCTCTGACTGGCACGCCACAAATGATGAGAATAGCGGTTATACTGTAATGGAACATCTATATGAAGGAAAGCTTGATCCATTCAACCTGCATATGTCTGCAAGTTTCAATATCCATATTTTTTTGTAACAACCATTTCTTCAATTCTTTTCAGCTTCAAACAAACCATATCGCTCCATCGATATATCAATATCGATATATTATAAACCATTAAGTAAGTAGTATCAGATTAACTTCATATGCATGCAGATTGAATGCTTTAATTCAATCAAGTAATCAAAATAACCAGAAATATTGCTCTCTATAATATGATTGTTTAAAGTGAGCTGGATTCAATGTTTTTACATCATATGAGTCATTTTATCTTTAAAGAGAACAGTTGAGAATTCAGAAAGTAAATAAAATGATTCAATCATTAAAAAAAAAAAATTTAAATACATTTTAAGAAGTCAATCTTATTTTGATTAGTAGCCAGAGAAATACACTAGTATTAGTAATCCGTGAAGTAAATACTAACTTATTAGCAATTATAAGGGCCAATAGCCAAAAGGATGAGTCTGAAGATGAAGGCACAAACTCAGACACTTCTGGTAAGAGGAGAAAATTGTGTTGTTTTTGTGCAGATTTCTATTTACTGTAACCGTAGAGACAAGACTTGCAACTGAAAGATGATTAAAAGGGTTTGAGGTAATTTCTGTGATGCAAGTGGAGGATTTGCTTCATAACATGCTAACTGCTACTAGAAGAGTTATCTAATACGAACGTATTTGTCAGCGTTTTTCATCATAGACTTTATCGTAACATTTACAATAGACCTAATCATATATTGATAATAACAAATGAAAATCAACCTTTTTTTTATATATTTATTTGCATCTAAAGTTTGAACAAACTTTGACATGCAGATGTCAAATGTCCAGTGAGATTTCTGTCAGCTGTTTAGATTTTAAAAACGGGAATTTCATATTCAAATTGAAGGAGATTTCTACTCGTTAAAAGGGAGTCGTCCCTTTTCACTGTCGCCATATGCTTACCCTGGGTAAGGAATAGCTGCAAAGTTAAAGACTCCATACAATTAGCAGGGATTCCTTTGACAGCATCATACATTTAATTTGACAGCATTGCAATTTAAGAAATCGGATTGTATTCAGTAGGAAGAGTTTAACACTGTAAGATCTTTGAAAAGGTCATAACAGAACCTTGTACATTTTACCACATTGACATAAACAAAGTAAATTAAGAAAACGGCATCTTGGCCTAGAAAAATAAGGGAAAAAATCCAAAATTGTTAGAGTCTCACCTGTAGATGGTGCTTTCTTCTTTAGCTATCACAGCTTGCAGGTCGGTGAGCTGGAGGAAGGGTTCGTGGAAGTAGTGTAGGTGGAGAATACACACCAACAAGAAGGAGGTGGGAATAAAGATCCTGGTGAACAGCATGGGTAACGAAAACCGCTCCAGACCCAAGTCCTTCAGCCTGAAACAGATTTAAAATAACAAAAACAACAAGAGTGGAGTCAACAGTCTAATATTCTCATCGTTAAAACAGCATTTTACAACACAATCATGGTACCTGACAATAACAGAACTTAACAATGTAACATAAGGATCAAACATATCTAAACGACTCCTGAATTTCATCATTTATATTTACAACTGAATCAAACACTCAACTGCTCCTTGTGTATTAATCAAACCCTGTAGCAAATTTCTTATAATGTTGAATGATAAGGTAAATTAGTCACATAAAAACATCAGTTGTTTGATTTGAAATGTGTTTTTTTCCTGAACTGTGTTGCTGCAGACCAGGAAACCTGAATGTTCTGTTATTATTCCTTCAAAAACATGAACTAAATAGACATATTAATTTGGAAGGTGTTTTATATTTCACTGAATCGTATAATTTGTACATGGCCAGATGTGCAACATACACTGGAAATCCTTTTATTTGCAGAAACTTTGCTTCTGTGTTTTACATTCCTAAATGTGAAACATGTCGGCAACTGTTGCAAAACTGAAATTATTTCCCCCCCATGCTTTGCATGTTACATCTGGATTATAAAATTCCCAAATGTAAAATATGTACTGATTCACTTTTACATTAGGAAGCTTTTCTCATGTGGTTCACATTTTACTACACTAAATAGTTTTTAAATGACACCGGAAATATTTTCCAAACGTCTAGCACAAGTCGTAAAGGTTTTCATATGTTAATGTACAATTTCAAAAATGAAATTTCACAATTTCTTAATTGTACTTGATTAAAACCTTAATTCAGAACACATGTATTCAATGAAACACATGAGTGCTTTTGTGTATTTTGCGCAAAAAGTATTTGTTGCAATGTCATTTAAAAAAAATAGAAATAATGTCTAACCAGCTATATTCTCAGAGTAAAGCAGGAATCCAACGTTTGGAGAAAGGTTTATGTTATTTACAAAGTTTTATCCAAGGGAGCAAAAAAAAGCATGAATTGTCACAGATCTTTCCCGTGTTATCTATTCCTGGGGTACTATATGAGACGGCTGTGGCTCACTGGGAGGAGAAGCTGTTCAGTAATAAGCAGGTCGTGTTTGATTCAAGATGTCAATGCGCCCTTGAGCAAGTTGTCAACTGATCTACATGCTGGATTATGGGTGCGAGTGTTTCATGTTTGATTTATGTGAGTGGGAGTTGGTATGACTAAGAAAGAAGTTCAGAAGTTCACTGCATTTACTTCATTATTCTTTTTTTTTTTACTTTTTTGCATTATATAAATCCCAGCAATTTGACATTGGAAAAGTTTTTAATGGGAAGTTTTGTTAACACAAGGGTTTACACTGAACTCTCGCTATAATGTGGTTCACTTTTCATGGCTTTGGCTTTTTGTGTGCAGTTTTTTTCACAGTGCATAGTGTTCTGGATCCTTATTGGCTAAACTGTCTCCGTGCTTCGTCTCTACCTGTGTGTCAATAACGTTACCATGTAATATTCTAACACAGTGAACACTCATTCACTGCGTGAGGACGCAGCGGCACAGTGAGAGCAGCAGTGAAATAAATGCAAGTCACAATTTTCCATACTGTTCGTATTGATAATTACAATTATTTTAAAGAAGTTATTTGTAAGGAAACATTAATAGTTTATTTGCTACACAAATGCTTGGGTTTGAAAACAGTTTTTTTCTTTGCTTTCAATGTCTTGTGGAGTTTTCATTGTAAAATAACTGTAAAAAATAAGGGTTACCACTTAACGAATTTTGCTGAACGTAACCCACCCCCGGCATGTTGCCGGGGGTGGGTTACAACAAAGTGGTATGTTGCCCGACTTCCAATCGGAAGGTCAGACCATGGCAAAAATACACCACAGCATCCAGTGTGGGTCCTTAGGCAAGACCCTTTGCGCTACTGCCTACCTGGCGCAGCAAATGGCTGCCTCAGTGTAATTACACCAAAACAAATTCCTAGTATGTCCTGTATGTACCTGGCGAATAAAAACTGATTTAACTTTAACTTTAACTTAACTTAACAAATGAGGATTCACTCTATATACGCTTACTTGTGTCCAATTCCAATTTATACGTGCTTCACACCAAACGTTCCCAAGACACTATTGTTTGTTTAAACACTCTGCATGTATCTCGCAATAGACATTAACATGTGATCTTGTCATCGCACATCTGTTTTTCGCTAGCAAAGGAAGTCTTCAGGTAGATCAGCATTATGATTAAGCTGTTGGCTCATATCCAGCTTTTTCTGTCTGACTCACTTCTCGTCCGTCACATTTAGCATTCCTTTCCAGAATTTTTCAGACCCTTCAAATTGGAAGGTGTAGACGATGGTGAGGACCAGCATGGTGTACATCACCACAGTCATCCAAAAGTACTTCAGGATCCTTCTCCACCACTCATAATGAACCTACAAGTAAACAGGAATCATTGCATTTTAGACAGACTGTCTCACATCACTGGGTTTTAAAATCCCTACAAAGATAAAGTCAAGATTCTGCATCAAATATAAAAGTAGAGATCAAATTTCAAACTAGACTTTCACATTCTACAAAAATTAACTAAAATGTTAATCTACAAATGTTCACAGATATATATATATATATTTTTAAGTTTAAAGCTGAGTACAAACCATACAAATGTGACTTATTTTACTGAATGACAGAACATGCCTGAATAATGTACGTCTGACATATAATCTATAAATTCTGAAATTGTTTCATAACAGCAACCTTTGTGGAACAAATCAGCTGTTTCTGCTTTAATAGTTAATCAATTTTATTTTATGGAGATCTGTGATACATAATTTAACAACCTTACTCTAACACCACTAAATACAAGCCTCCGGAGTAACCTAACTGGCACAACCCTGCTATTTAATAAAATCTTGACAATTTATGCACATTGAATCCTAAACATCCTTTACGTACTTTTAGTGCAAGAAGAAACACTAACAGGATAACATGTAATCACACCATAATGTAAGTGGAGCAGTCCAGGCCTTAACTTTGACTGAAGGCCTGGAATTTGAAGCATTCTTCATAAGTGAACAGATAATCTACACTTTAAAAAGAACAATGCAATTCATATTAGCTAAAATGTGCAATACCAACATAGAGACATCTGGGAGAGAGCCCCCCTCTCCCCAGCAGGGAGAGAGAAGCTCAGATTTAATACAAAATACATGACAGTCCTCCAAGAAATCCCTTAAAAGCTGCAAAGTGTTTGACATTGGAGTCTTGAGACGTCAATGACAGGGGCTAGAATGTAATGGTTTATATCAAAGCATAGATATATGTTAAACTGGCCAAGTTTAAAATCCATAACAAAATTTGTGGTTTGAAAAAGTATGTAGTCTGACTGAACTTTAAAAAAAAATAAACAAATCGGTAACAATTTCCTTCTCCAGATTTTTAATGTGATAGATGTTTGATTAAAATCGAAAAATAACTCTTTGAAACAATAACTAAAATTGCAGTCTACAATTATTTAAGACAAGAGGTTGTTGTTGGGGTTTATGTGCGTACCTGGTAGAGGGCCACGCAGGAGAGCAACATCATCATGTAGATGATCTTGTACATGACGATGGTCCCTTCAAAGCTGACAATGAAAAACATCCCGCCACAGATGTATATCCAGTATTTAACCAGGACTCCCATCACCAAGCTGCCGAGAACATGCATGAGGTCTGGCTCCTCGCCCTCCTCTTCCTTCTCCTCTTCCTCTACAAAATTACACAACATGATAAGACACAAATAAGGGTCATTTGAAAAAATATATATCTTTTTTAAACCTGCTGATTAACTTTCAAACCAAATTCAAGCTTTTTTCCCCCATTTACCTTAAATGGTTACCACTAGCTAACCATATTACACACTAGGACAATGATAAAAGTCGCACCTTTTTTCTTCTGCTCATCCACGAAGACATCCGAAAGGCCTGCGCTGTCTTCTTTTAGCTTCTCTTGTCTTTCGGTTAGCGTTTGTCTCAGCAGCAACCAGAACGACAGCAGACACAACATCTATAGACAATAAAACGGTTGAAATTGGAAAAACAAAAGAAGAAACGGGTAGGAAAAAATTATGAATTAACAGCAGTTTACATAAACACATTTAAAGCCAATTATGAAGTCTGCACAGGATTCCTCCAAGCCCTTAATCTGAAGTTCTAGATCAGATCTCAGATTTTTTTTCTGACTTAATGTTAAACACTGATTAGGTCAAATATAGTAACATATTTTACCATGTTGACACCGAAGGTGACAGCCTAAATGTAGCCTTTACTGCCATCTTACACTCAATGGGCTTCACTTATGAAATCCAGACAGCTACTCACTCCCTTAGTCACACTTTAGACCATCTGCTGACATCAAGTGTGAGAAAGTAATGATAATTCTCCATAAACCTGTCATGTCTAAACATTTTTTGATAACTTTTGAGTTTATTTTTACTGAGTACTCCAAATTTGAGCGAAAATCTCACTATAGTAAATGTTTATCGGTAAAATGGAGCTACAACTTTGATAAATTAAAGTAAATTAAGCAATTCTGAATATATCTTCCAGTGATCTCATGCTTTCTATATGAAAAACTACCACCACGATTAAACCAAAGTCCAAAGACCAACTAAGCCATAAAACGTTGACTTCTATAATTTTTGACTGTATTAAATTGTCTGAAATGTGCCTTGAAGCAACATGTGTTGTAAATTGGCACTATATAAATTGACTGGATTAATTGAACTACTTGGTATTGCCCATAGGAAACTTCTGCATGAAAAGTTTTGTAATCAGCTGAAACACCTTGAACTTTAAATAACATAATGCTACGCTACAGACATTACTTCACTGCTACTTTGTTAGGAAACCCAGTTGTAGTGATTACGAGATGCATTCTGAAAACAAGCTGCTAAAAAGAAAACATGGTGCTTATTATGTTTATTATAAACAGTTAAAAAGAAACGGTCAGATTTCTGTTATAAAATATTATTACATTTTGCATCAGTTGAAATGAATACACATTTATTTTTAATTAAAACAGAAGTAAAGGTAAGTCTTTAAATCCTTAGAGCTATTTCAAAAAAAATTACAACACATTCATTACAGCAGAACGTCGTCTCATTTAACAATTAATCTAGAGCAAAAAACAAAACAAAAAATCGATCGGCAAACCTTAGATGAAAGCGAGTGAAACGGGTTATTCTTCTTGACAAAAAATCCTGGTACTGGCGTCATGTTCTCAAAACTCCATATGTACTGCAGGACTATCACCAGATTGCCGTAGGCCACCATGAAGGGAGATGAGAGCATGGCGTAACGCCTCCGGTCTCTCACCATCCATAGCACACACGACCACATTAGGAAGACAAACGTCAGCCAGCTGACATATGTGATGCTCCATGCCTGTAGAGGATGAATTTCATACATTTATTAGCTACGAATATTAAAGCATTTATTTAATAATCTCTGTATTTAACCAGTTGAGTTATTAGACCAAATCATTATTTACAACACCAACATTATGATTACTGTAAGGAACATAAAAACAAACCTTAACTTTCAGAATTCCAGCTATAAAGTTATATAGGCAATTTATAACAATGCTTATTTTTCTAAACTGTTCACACTATACATTAGTTATTTTCTAGTATTTGCAATCTAAACTCTTCATATTTGCGGTTCCTCGCTGGTGGAACGACCTTACGTGCACTATCAGAGCATCAGATTCTCTTTCCAACTTCAAGAAATCCTTGAAGACCCAGCTATTCCAAGAGTATCTATTGCCCTGAAAGATCTAAAAGCACTTATTACCCCCCCTGATATTATTTAGCACTCAGTGTATGGTACTTGGGCCTTCTGTGTTTACCTAAAGTCTGTAAATGAGTGGCATCAATAATGTCAAATCCTCTCCTAGCATATTGCAGGTAAATTGTGTCGTAGTTCAATGATAAACCCTCTTTTTGTAAGTCGCATTGGATAAAAGAGTTTGCTTAATGCATAAATGTAAATGTAGTATTTGACAATAAGGCGTAGCAGCCTAATCAGATTCAAGGCATCCTAGGTTTAAAAAAATTAATGGATTGAAAAAGATTTTTCAGTATTATATTTGTGCATTTTATTGAGCAAGGTGGAAGAGCTGCTTCCTCACACTGCCCGTCAGCTAGCTAAAGAAAAATCTGCAGACAGGCTAATGTCTTCCGTCTTAAAATAAACTTGTTCGACTAACAGCGTTAATAGAAGAGGAATAAAAGGTAAAATAGTCTGTAGTAAGAAAAATGACTAAGGCTTTAAGGCTATACTATAATAATTGGTATCAGAGACCTGAATAAAAAGTGTCTGCTCTTCCTAAAGTGTAATATTCCAGATTTTACATTCTAACAGGCAACACAAAAAAAATATTCACAGCAAGCTTTACTCTAAGGGATGAGTTGCAGATTTTTTTTGGTCACTTTTAATACATCGTTTTAAAATGTTCGCTAAATATGTTGTTCAAAATAACATAGCATTTAAAAATAAAGTAATAATAATAACGTAATAATACAATAGACAATTAGGATGACTAACGTTCTGTCCTTTTCCGAAAAAGTCTTTCAGCAATTAATTGAGGCATGGAGAAAACATGTACCCTGCACAGAGCATGGATTTTGAAGGAATCACCCATGCACACAGAAACATTGAGTGGATATCCCTGGTTTCTGGTAATGCCAAGTCTGGTAGGTTTATTACTTTTACTCCTTTAAGTTTATTACTGAACCAACAAGCTCTACCTTAACTTTTCCAAAACCATATTTTGTTTTTTGTTCTTTTTCAAACTCAAGAGTTGGAAAGGTGAAAAGGCAGATGTATTTTTCCTAATATCATGTTAAAACTTAAGTCCATAATAAATCAGGTTGTATTATTAAAAAATTTGTTTTAAATAAGTTTTCAAAACTATTGTTAAACAAACATACATTTTTAGTTGCAAAGTAACTTTAAACTACAAATAAAAACTGGTTGCAAGTCTTTATTCATACATAAGGGAATATATTTCTACTGTTTTAGACTTAAACTAAGAAAAGTTAAAACATAAAATAGAGCTTGCAAAATAAAACCATTTCCTTTTAGACTAAACATTTTTAATTTCCACCCAGGTTGTCCACTACTCACCATCATGGCTATGAGAGCGCAGATGTAGCTCTGCTTCATGATGAAATGGAAAACTTTAGCCAACGCGCCGACTCCTTTCTTCTTAATCTTATTCTCTTCCTCCTCCGACTCCTTCAGTGCCGATTCCTCTGGGGGTAAACTCATTTCACACTCAGACTCCTCTTTCTTTTCTGTTTGGAGGATTAAAAAAAGCTAGATTTTTCATCTGTTTTTATTTTTTTTATGAAAATAGGTAAACATTAACAAAGTTAGTATCTGTGTCACTGTTTTAAAAAACAAAAGTCCGCAGATATCCAGCCCACATTGGATGAAGTTACACCAACAACCTTTCTGAATAAACGCCAGTGACTGTTTGGTGTAGGGGGAAAAATATTTTGATGCTTAATCTGACAATAAAGATAAAAAAGTCACATCTCAGAAATTTAGTCAGTATTTATCAAATAATCAGCAAGCCATGATAAAAAAGATGGTAAAACAACATTCAGATTTTCCACCCGCCTATATAAGTCTAGTCGCCTAGCAACAGCTTTAAACGAAAGCGAAAGTTAAGGTCCTTGTGGGTTTTTTTCGAACTTAATCATTTTTATTTAAACCAGGGAATAATAATTAATTTTTTTTACAATTTTTGATTGAAAATCCTTTCACTCTAAATACCCTCACAACTGTTTAAAGCTTTTCGTTTGTATCATCATATTTTAGCATGTTTGCATATAAAACTCTGCCATCTTTTTTTAGAGCAGGGTTGTTATAAGAAGGCTTTATGATTTTTTCACCCTGCAGCCCACAAGGTGTGGGGACAAAGCCAAGACGTCCAAAAGCTGGTAAAAGATATTTTAGTCGTGATAACATGGAAAGAGACTTTAGCTTAAAGTCTGAAACACCTTCATACATCCAACTAAAAAATAAAGGCGCTAAATATTATTCCAAACATAAAACGTTATGGATAACTGGTTCAAATTCCTGCTAAATGTCTTTTAGTTTCTTACATGTTTGTTCTTTAGGTTTTTCCACAGTCCTATAAATGATTTTCTAACTTCTAACTTTCTAAACCCCCCCCCCCCACAATATCTGACTAGTTTCTCTAGTTTCATGGCTCTGTTAAGATTAGAAAATAGACTGTACATAAAATGAATCATAAATCACCTAAAGCCTTCTGAATATTAACTCTTTTTTGGTTAAAATACAGTACTTTAAAAGATTACAAGACAACCTGGCTGTTAAATAAATAAAATAAACAAATTACAAGTGATTTAATTTAGAAAAGTGTCTAAAATCGTGACCCTTAAATGCAAAGTTTTAAAATTATATTTGTCCTCCAGTATTTTTATCCTGGCTTGGCTCACCTGTACAGTCCCTCAGTTTGTCCAGTTTATACTGGGGCGTCGAGTACAAGTCCAGAGAGATCGGTCCATTCTCAGTGGTGATAAAGTCAAAAGACCTCCCGTTTGAGGTGGGCACAACCTGGAGACCAGAATCGGAAAGCTAAAATCAAAGTCTCAAACTCTCAAACTAAAAACCAAGGAAATTACGGGATTACAGTAGTCTGAAACACTCGGCCGTGCAAAGGCAAAACAGAGCAACTTCAACTGCATAAGTTAATTTTGATTTACACTAGACGCTAACTCTCATTTTTTCCGAACCAGAACGAGATAAAATTCCAATTTCTGGTAATTTAATTAATTAGTTAGCTGCTATGAGTTGTCCTTGCAAGGCAATGGAAAGTTGTTGCTTTTTACTACTTTTCATACTGCATGTATGGTTCAAGTCTTAAAATTAAATTCAGAAATTGATTTTTAAATCCCTTTTACTGAAATGAAACATGGCATACAACACCTGCAAATTTCGAAAAGTTGTTTCTACATATTCTATCTTTCTACATTTTCAGCTATTGATAATGCAATCTAAATATGAATATATTTTTAATTTAGAATATTAAATAAATTAGGGATTAAATCAGGAATGGAATTACTTTTAAAAAAAAGATCTAGTCTTATTCAAATATAATTTTACAAGAAATATTTCTTCACATTCATCTATTTTTTAACCAATGTAACTTTAAAATTTGCAAAAGTATTACCACCATGTGAATGTTTTTTTACCTTTTGTTGCATCATAAACCTCGAACTTCAAAATATGTTATTATAATTTTTATGTGATAGACAAACACAAAGTGAATGATGGTAAGAAAATGATATTGTTTATAAATTGCTTAAAATTACTACTAAAAGTGTGGCTTGTATTTCGATTGACTTTACCTGAGTTAAAGCTTAATTAAAAACATATTGTACTGCAACCACAGCTTCATATCTATTGGCAAATTTCCCCACCAGTTTGCCAAAGATGGAACATGACATGCGTTCATCTACAACAGGAGTCTCAGAATGCCGGCTTAGATGTTTCCATGATCCAAAACATGTAAATCTAAAAGGATGCAGGACTCAAAACGTTGACATCTGGATTTGAAGACCTCTGAAAATTTTGGTGTCCAAACGTTTTGCATGGCAGGACAAAATGAGAGTTAAAACTTATCAGAGGCCGCATCTGTTTTCAATTTGCAAATAAAAATAATTTTGTTGTGAATTGTTTTATTTTAGTGGCTTAGCAACAAACTAAAGATGCAATATTAAAAAATAAAAGGGAAAAGAATGAAATTTTTGTATCTCAAACGGGTCTTAGGTAGTTTCCTTAATAAAACAAAGTTGTATAATTTCACTTCTTAGCTTTAGCGTTCATTTAAAAAAAAATGTATTCGTTTTTTTAGTCTATTCCTACCAACAAAATTGGAATTGCCTTTGAATTACTGTACTGTTTTTAGCCAATTTCGATTATAAATCGTTTTTTCAGCAAAAAAGTTGCTGGATGTTTGTAGTTTTACAACAAAATTACATAAAAACGTAAGGGTATGACTACTATTGCAAGGCTTTGGCACTGCTATACGAGAATGCAGTCTGAAAAGCAGAATGTTTTTCTTTAAGAGCACAGGAAGGGGAAAGAAGAGGTTTTAAAAATAACGGATCCAGAGCAGCCGCACCTCAGTAGTACTGATGCCATCCTGGGTGGAGAGAAGCTAGGAGGAGGGAAAAAAAGAGCATACAAGGCGAGGCGTGTTATCGATGAGCTGTAAAAGTCAAAGGACCTCATTGTTTTTTTACAGTCGCCGATAGGCAGGAACAAAGCCGAGCTGACCTACTGTGTAAATCTAGCCAACTGCTCATCTGTGTGCGCGCATGCTAAAAGCTTCCAGACCGCTTAAGGTGGCCGCCAGGGACAGACTACAGACTTTGATATAGGAACATTGTCAGAAAGTGTGTGTGTGTGTGTGGGATGATTTCTTACTCTAAAACAGAGTTTATTTTGAAGCCTGTGAACATATTACAGTCGGTTTTCTCTTTAATAGACTCTTCATTATTTCTAATTTGCCTTGTGAGCAGATCTTAAGCAGTTAAACATAAGGATATTTGGATTCCCAGCACCTTTCACATTAAGATAAACAGGATCATGTTTACTTAATCAAATGACCAATAATCAATACAGCGGCGCTCATGCGTGCATTATAACCCTGATGTACATTTTTCTCATCCGTGCCCTGGCGAGACTCCCACCACAGTAGCCTCTTCCTGTTGGCCGAGTTATTCAGTCCGTTTCCACCGTCCTTCTGTTGCTCACACATATCTTCATCCTTATCATCCTGAAAAAACACAGATAGGCGGTTTGGTGCTCGAAGAGTATCTTAAACACAGAGATCTGGGCTGAGTCCACTGCTGTCGCCCGCTGATGCTGATAAGTTTTATTTCGACAACATCTGAGGGTTAAAATGTGTAACAGAAAAGAAATATCTTCTTAATTATATAGATCCATCTGGTTTTTGAGCAGCTTTTCATACTGAGGATTGAAATTGAAGAAGAAAGCAAAACTTGACAATCAACTATATAAAATCCATGCAACTTAATTTCGCATTTTGTCTGTTGCCATATTTATTGTTAAGCAAAATATTTGAAGATTATTATTTACAACAAAAAACACATTTCCTACTTTCCTTAGTTCTCCATTTGCTTGACTGTTTCCTTTTAGATTGATACATCTTTGAATCTTTAAATACCCCTTTAAAATAATGAAAACTTCACAGTCAACAAAATTTAAAAATCAAAAATCACATCAACAATCAGTGCTTCCTATGAACCATTTTTGTTTCATAGGAAATTAAACTTAAAGATTTAAAAGCATGCTTTCCCAAAAAAATAGGAATAATCAATTCATATTGTATTCTAAACCACTATCCTAGTCTAATTACTTGTATAACAGATTTTTCAATTGCAGTTCATATTTTTTTCATTAAGATGTCAAATAAAAGAAAGTTGACTCTTTCTGGTCATTTTCGGAGTAAAGAATACTAAACAGCTCCACCTACAAGTAGTTTACTTAGCAGTTTTGTTGGATTTCAAAAGCTGAGCAGACAAAAAAAATGTAATTTTTTTTTAAAAGTACCACAGGTTGTGCAGAAGTAGCCTAAATTTAGCTTTATCTCTATGACTTTCCTTTAGTTTAGCCAGTTGGCATGTATTAAAAAGTATTAAACTGTCGACGTTTAAAATCTTTCATTATCCTTTTTCCAAGGGAATTTCTAAAAAATATGTAAATTGAAACCTAAAATAAAAAATAGACTTAACAAATATTACATTTCATAGTTTTTCTTAGACAAATATATAAGTTATGCATTAGTCAAAAATGCAAATTTGATCAATAATGACATTTTGGTTTGTTGTTTTTTTATCTGGTTTTCTACATGTATACTTTTAGCATCATCAGCAAAACATTTTTAAAGTTTGACGAAAAAAATTGTTTAAAAACCGTACAGATGGTTCGAGGGACCATACTTATCGCTCACTGTGATGCCTTCATATGCTCGTGAATAAATGGTGTTTCTAGTCTTTTAGGTTTTGAACATCTGCTGACCAACATGAAGGACATCAAAACAGCAATAAAATACAATAAACATCCACCTTTTTTTCCCTTTATCATAATCTGGCACCTCCACCATCGAACAATCCTGCCAGGATGTGATTTAGGTACCAATCATGTTTTATTATTATCCTCTAATCTAAAGTGTAAGAGTAGATAAACATAAACACACACAGACACTACACTTTGTGGACAGATCAATAATGCATACAGCCCTACAGGTTTGAAGGGAAGTATTGACCCCTCTATAAAAACACTAATCTATAACTCCATTACAAGATGGAGGAGCGGAGCCTCAAGCTCTGAGGTGAAGGAAGACAGAGGCAGGTCTTCTTTAAGGTGACCAGGTTTCACTCCTCTTTCCACTTCACTAAATTTTAAAATATAAAGTGTTTTAGCTTGGTTAGCTAAATTAATTTTAAACTATATAATACGCCACAGTTATAAATTCACACTTCATGCATAAGATATATTAATTTGGTCCGGCCAAATATTATAATACTACACTTGTATAAATGGTTATATTTGCATCCTACATTCAATGTGATTCAATGTATGAATATGGAGCCAGTCAAAATTAGACCACTAGTGTCTCAGACAACTGTCTAAACACAGCAGACAGGTCAGCAGTCGATCGTCCTGGATGCATCCTCAAGCCCACAAGGCCACCAGGCTGCTTGTTCTAACCAGTTTAGATCTATTTCAGAATAATATATGGAGCTTTTATAGGGATGATCTGATCCAAAACATTAGGACTATGCATTAAAAAATAAATAAAGTGCTCCTACTACAGCTAAAAGGAAGTAAAACATTTTTACAGCTTAAAATTCAGTTTTGTATTGGGACCCCGTTGCGAACCAGAGTGAATCAACCTTTTGAAAAAGTTTCATCACAATAAAATCCTGTTAAAATATTTTCAGAGTAGGTTTGGAGTAACAGAAAACTTCTCTTTCCAATATCTTTTTTTCAATTCGATAAAAGTATATTTTTGTACATTACCTGAACCCAAAACCAAGTTTAGTTATTTATTTAGTTTTATTCTGAGATTAACAATGCAGAATCACTAATGTAACATCCACTGTAAAAGCTGGAAACTGATATTTACCAATAGCAAATATTTTATTTATATAACACTTTCCTTTTAAAGCACCTTCCCAGATTGAATCCATTGCTAATATCGGCCTAGTTTTATTTATCAGGCCAATATCGATATGTTAGAACATTAGTAACAGTGTCGGTCACCAATATTAATACTGGTATTGTATATCTCCCATCTTTAGTAAGTATTAACTAAACAAAAGTTAAAGCTATATAAAGGTTGTGAAAAAATAAAGGGGATGTGTAATATATGGATCTGACAGTGAATTAAGGACAAACAGGGGATACTGAGGAGGGTGATTACTGGATGTGAAACAGGTAAGCTGTCATTAAATGTGGATGAGCCGTGATGTGAGTAGAGATCCGAGACAACTGAGGGTGATATCTACGCAAACTGAACACAAGGGAACCACAAGGATTGACCCAGTCAATCATGCAGATCATACCTAGCAAGAAGGCCTGAAAAATTAACCAATATTTGTCTGCTATTCTGTTAGTAATCTTTAAAAGGAAACAAACAAACAGACATATATTTTGTAATGAATGCTAATAGATTTTATAGGTTTTTCCCTTATATTTTAATAATACCAATGCATCAAAAAAAGCATAAAAATGTAACATAATACGTTACAATCATAAACTAACAAAACATGGTGTGCAATTTTATTTTGAAATACATCATGTTGTACATTATTTGTCTGTTGGTTGTAGAAAGTTTGAGTCGTTTGAGGAATTTGTCAACAATTTGATAATCTGATAATGTGTCGAAAGGGTTAATTGGCTGTTGTTTTTTCACATGTAAAAATTGCAATTAAACGATTATCGCTTAGTTTATTTGTTTCCTGCTTGGTCAGGGAGTGGCGATGAAAGTGCATTTGGATGGCCTTTGACTGGTGGAAATCAGGAAAGAGTTAACATAGAAAAAGTAATAAAAATAAAATTATAGGTTGAAAATTGGTTCTTTGAACACTTCTGTACACTGTTCTGCATTTACATAACCCTACAAATGCAACAATACAGAAGTCTAAAAAGTCGCCTTTAATCTCGAAGGATCCAAAACATCTGGACCATTTTTTTTTTTATCAGCTAATAACCTGGTTAGATAAAATTTGCAGCAGTGTGAGCCCTAAATTATTTTAAACAGTATTAAAAGTATTTGATATCAATCAAAAGATCATTTTATGATGTTAAGAAAGCAGTTATAGAAAAA
Organism: Orestias chungarensis; assembly: GCA_032876305.1. Lineage (NCBI taxonomy): Eukaryota > Metazoa > Chordata > Actinopteri > Cyprinodontiformes > Cyprinodontidae > Orestias > Orestias chungarensis. The sequence continues at coordinate 2,676,615 of JAVLVB010000957.1, forward strand.
TAAGGTCACATCTATCATATTTCTTGACCACAAACACTATATATATAGAAAAGGAAATAAAATGTTAAAAAATAAACCCACTCCAACCAAATATTCAAATTTAAAAGTAGTAATTTGATTTTGAGAGAAGCAGACAAACATATCATCAGTATACTTAAATATTTGCAGGTCATTCGGTACACAAACTAGTTCCCATTCACACAAACTGGTTCCATGTTTCTATGCCATCAATAAAGTATCTCAAAAGGATTTTGAGAAAGCCAAATGTTGCCCATGCTTTGGTTAATTCATGTACGATTTTAACTGATTAGAACCATTTGGCCAAAATCAGACACAACATTCATCCTCCAGATGTACAGATAAGTTACTTTACAAAATTTGAATAAGCAGAGAATGATTTTAAAGTTAAAATAGATTATGTTTTACTTGTTACTTGTTTGGTTTTACGTGTTAGTATAAAATGTTGCAGCAGTTTTAATGGCAATAGCAGTTTAAAGATGTATGTTGCGTTCAAGTGTAAACATAGGCACTAATAAAAGTTTAAGAAACTCAGAGGAGAAACAAAAAACATTAAAAATCAGACGTGCAGCTACAATAATTTACATGTGATATTGTGTCCGTCTGCTGTCCTCACCATAAGTTGGTCGATGGGCTCCTGCAGCCAGAGGCGGATGAGCGTGGCCAGGGTGTAATAGAGGATCAGCAGCATGATGGGATTGACAAAGTGGTACCACTTACGGGCCGGGTGCACGATTAGCTTCCACGTGTAGGAGCAGTTGGTCTGGATGATGGGGGAGATGCCAAACACGCTGCAGAGAGAGATAGATAGAGGCACGTATATGAAGGAAAGTAAAAAATGCTGCCTTAGCAGTGTAAATTAAATGAAAATATGAGGTATGAGCTGTATATTCTGACGCTCTCTCTGGAAACTAAAAATCAGGTCAAAAATCTTGGGGTAATACTGGATTCTGACCTGAACTTCAACAGCCACATTAAATCCGCAGCCTTTTACCATCTTAAAAACATTGCCAGAATCAGAGATAGTCTCTAAACCAGACCTAGAAAGACTTATCCATGCTTTTATCTCTAGCAGTTTTTTTCAGTCTCGCCTCTTCTTCCTGAAGAGGTGAGACTGGTTTCAACTCTGCCGTTGTTAAAATCCAGGCTGAAAACAGCCTTATTTAACTGTGTATATAGCAACTGAGAATATTATTACAGTTCATTTTATAGTTTCATTTTCTGCTCTCTTTTCCTATGTAAAGCACTTTGAATTGTCTTGTACACGAAGATGTGCTATACAAATAAACTTGCCTTGCCTTGCCTATATAGTAGAACTGTTTGAGCTGTATGCTAATTTTGTTTAATCAGCTCAGCAGAGAAACATTCCTGAGATGAAAATCTTTTGCACTTTGGAATCTGAGGAATGAGGTGAGGTTTGGGAATTTGTTTATACAACAAAGTGGGTCATCTGTATCGCTCCTTTCCTGACTGAATGAACAAAGTTCATCCACTCAGGAACTGCACTGACGTACGTGAGACAACTACCCAGATTTAGAAGCTCCCCTGAGACCTTCAAGGCCATCTGGAGGAGCGTAGCCACGCCCACACTACTTCATACCGACTTGGGCTCACTTCCTGGATAGTTTCTCCTTACAGCTCGGATAGGTCATGTGAGTGGGGACTTCCATTGTAAGGTGGGGAGGCAGGAAGCCGGGTCTATCAACGAGTTCACTCAGCACCAGACCCAAAGGCTGAGTCACTGTCAACAAGCACAATTATGGCAGCCAATGGCGGACCTATTGTCGTAGAGGAGGTGGGGGTTTCTAATATGTACAGCCAAGAATTTCCCTCTGATGTCCTGAAGGTGTGCTGGGTGGAAAGTCAACATGAACACATGAGAATATTCCATATTGCGGCTGCAATTCTGGCTGTTAAGTTCAAATAAACTCATCATCTGCATATATAATTCTAGGCTTTAAATATTCATCTAATATGGCCTCAACAATGTTATGGCATTGTTCTTGCTAGTTATTAGACCACTCTAAAGACGGTTCTTCTTTGCTCTACCTTCTCATGTCTCACTCTACAGGGTTAGGCTATTTAAATAAATATAATTATATATATAATTATATTGCTATAGGCTTAGACTGCTGGAGGACAATCTGACCACTTCTCTGTGCTACTTTCTTCCTTTTTCCAATCTGCTTTAGTTACCGTTATTTCAACCTTGTTAACCTTATGTTTTCCCTCAGTGCTCTTCTCTTAATAGTAGCTACACCTGGTCTAGCGTTCTTTTAGCTGAGACAGCTTCTTGGAGAAGGACATCGGCTGAGATGCCGCCAGCTACGTTCTACAACTGCTGCTGTAAACTTTTTTTTTCAGTATCCTCCGCATCTATTATAATTTTCTGTCTCTTCAAACCCCCAGTCAGTTGTTGCAGATGGCTGCTTGTACTGAGCCAGGTTCTGCTGGAGGTTTCTTCCTGTTAAAGGGGAGTTTTTCCTCTCCACTGTTGCTTCATGCCTGCTCAGTATGAGGGATTGCTGTAAAGTCAACGACAACACAGGCCATTCTTTCAGTCTGCTGATTCCAGAGGAGTGAATGCTGCAGGTCAATGACACTAAGCAATCTGCTGGGGTTCCCTAGATTGGAAACTTTTTTTAAACTGATTTGTTTATGATGTTTCTATGATTTTAATTGATTTTCTTGTAAACGGCTTTGAGACGACATCTGTTGTAAATCACTGCTATATAAAGAAAATTGATTCCTTATTCTTTCTTGGATGAATTTGTAAAATGTATATCAGATTTGTTCCTTTGTTTTAAGGGTTGAGGGTCTTTCCAGGTATATCCAGGTCCCCTTTAGCTCATTCCAACACCAGTTTTAACATTTATTTGTGATCTGTGCAGTAGAAAACCTATGGAGGAAGGGTTATTTGTTTGATTATTCAAGAGCAAACAGAGAAATCACAGAGGCTGAAGCTTGCTGTGAACTGAAATGCAATAAAACATCAGTAACGGCAGCTTTGACACGTTTAGGGGCATGGATGAGCTAAACAGCTCTTGGGGAAAAGGTATATAGAAAGACATTGCAGGGATGATGCCACTTGAACACAACACTGTTTTCAAGAGTCAAGATGAGGCTAAGAAGGATGCAATAATTCTCAAACATTGTGTCAGATGATGGTCAGCTGGAGCTTTTAGGATTAAAGAGTGGATTAAACAGGATGCAACTTTTTGATTTGAACACCTTGTCCGCTCTCAGTGGCAACAGAGGAGAGAGGAGAACTCTGTTGCTTGAAGCGGCAGCTCTGAAATTGGGAAGAGTGAGATCAATAACTCCCTGCAAAGCTAAGGGCTCAGAAAGTATCCTGAGACCGGCTACAGTGAGGTTGAAGATGAAATGAACTGTTTGTTTGGTCTGTCTAAGTTGGTCTGTATGAGGTGTGTAAGGTTGTCTGTCCTGTACTTCTCTTCGATAATTTGGCAATATTTTGAGGGTGTGATGCCATGGCTCTGCACCCACAAGAGTCAATGGACAGACTTATGAAGAATTGGTCATATTTAGTCAGCTGAAAAAAGAGGGAGAATCCAACGGAGCAATCGTTTTTTAATTTAATTGTTAAATACATCTTTTATAAAATCTGTTTAACAAGTATAATTAAACCGAATCTGTATGGATCCTAAAAGAAGACTAAATCTAATCACAGCTACAGTAGTTTATCTTAAATTGTATCCATATTTTATTTCCTCTACATCTTATATATTTATCCTTAATGTCTGTTTGTAAAGTCAATTTCCTTGGCCAATAACTTATACATCTAATTATTGGGTTTAAACTTTACTTTTTACCTCTTCAAGCTATTGTTTAATCTTGAGAAATCCCAATTTTATTTCACAACTGTTCATTTAAACAGTGTTTTCTGTAACCACAGTGTTCCACCGCTAAGACCGCAGGAAGCTGATAGTGTCCGCGCTCATGCATAATACAAGATGTTGGTTTAACTGAAGAGCGGAGACTGAAAATGCCTGCTCCTGATATCGACAGGCCATAAAGAGGAGTTTGAAATATCTTCCCTGCTTCTGGGTTTGTCTTTCCTTTGTACCTTCCTGTTTGTAACAAGAGCAAATATTCATTGACATTTAAACAAACTTGATGAAATAGATACCAATGTGTCTGACTTGGACACATTAGAACTACACTATTTTATTTTTTATTTTTTTAAATAAGCATATTTAAATCAAGGTACTAATAGGGGTTTCCTGTTCCAATATCAGAAAAAATATATATATGAGCTCGAACTGCATCTAAAATCTCTAACTATGCACTCCAATACAAGCAGTTGGAGCCAAAATTTAATCAACAGCAACATTTCTATTTACCAGCTTGTATCCAGCATGCATGGCCCTTCTGAACTAAATTATTTGCTAATTTTCTTTTGTTGTAAACGACTCTTCCCTATGCGAGTAATGTCGTTTTATCAACCTCTAACATTTCACATTACAAAAGTAATAAAAGTATGTACAATTCATGCTGGTATCGTATCTGTATTGAAAAGTGCAATACAAGTATTGTATCTTAAGAAAAAGCTGCAGCTAAACGCCATTGAGTCTGACCTGACGTAGCTGTCGTTGGGTGAAATGGACTCCTGGAAAAACTGAAACTGGTACAGGTAGAGCACCAGCAGGTGCCCAGCACTGAAGATGGCCATCAGGACGCACATGCAGCTGAAGATGAGGTTGTTGAAGGTTCGGCAGAGAGACCACCAGGTGCACAGGAACAGAAAGATGGAGAAGTAAACGAACGAGGTCAGCGAGGGCAGCATGATCCCTGTAAACAAAAACAAAAACAATAAAAAAGAAGCATAAGTTCAAGGAAAAGCAGCATTATTTACAAAAACATTTGAGTCATGTTACAAAGAGCAACAGCAATTTAAAGTTACAAAAACTTTCTATTTATATCCATTTTCCTGAAAAGCAGCATATTTTCTAGATGATTATAACTATAACACATTACTTTATATACTTTTTATGTTTAAAAAAATGTTTTAAAGTCAACAATTGGAAAAGAAGTCGATACAAATCGAGCTGTCAGTTTTCCAATTTTTATAAAAAAAAGCAGATCTATAAAACCTTTTCCTTGAAAATAAAACAAATTCACAGTAAAATGCACAGAAGTTAGAGATTCTAACAGATAATAAATTAAAGTTGTTTGAAAACTTGTGCGGGAAATCTAACGAAAAATGTAAAGAGCTGTTAACATAAACTGTTTGTTTATGTTTGCTGAATCAGTTCTTTAACAAAACATTGACTCAGTTCGTTATACATGCCACAAATTAAAATCTCTTCAGACCATCTACCATTTTCTGGTGGGTTTGACAGCTGTCGACTGGGACAGTGAATTGTTATATGTGAATAATTTTCATTCTGGAGATTTTCAGTATCAAAGAACCTAGGAATAAATCCGTTTTTAAAATGCAGTTATAATTTCGTCGATCTTAGCTGCTTTCTTTTAAATATATAAGTGTGATAAAACCAGGTCTCACCAAAAGCTGTAATATTTTAGGGCATTTAGTTCTTAGCTTTTTGGTTAAATCTCACAGTGGGTCTAACAATCATTTAAAATCATTTTTTGTCTTTATGCTAATTAATAAAAGTAATTGCCGTCTAGTTTGGATCTGACTGTTCATCCTAGAGAGGCAATTTTCAGGAGAAAATTAAATAAAACAATGTCTGCATTAATTAAACTAACCACAAACGGGCTACATCTATTCAATAAGTTGAAAAATTGTTTTTTATTCATCATTTTACATTATTAGAGATCAAAATATGGGAATGCATTAGTCAAAAAAGGGACAATATCTCTTTAGCTGGCATATATGGAGTCTTCTTAGCCATAGTTTGTACAGTGAGATTGTGTTAACGGTCTCTGTGAATGTATAAGTCACAAGAAGAGTACAAACAAGTTTCACAGTCGCTGAAAATAAACAAGTTAAAATTAAGCCGGAGGAAAATTCAAAACATTGTGACAAGACAGAAGAAAACTTAAAGGTCCCTTTATTTTAACAAATTATTGTTTAACCTGTATTTAAAACGTACTACATAACAAAACTATTGTGGTTTTCTTACATTATTAAAACAGAAGCATACTCAAAAAATTGTAAACAAAAAAACAGGAACCAGGCGGCTAAATAGCAAAAAAAGAAGAAATGAATAAAATGTGTTAGCTGTGCTTTCAGCTCAGCTAGCTTCAAGTTGTAGCCTCTAAACTGGTTTAGTTGCTGTCGAAACAATTTTACACTTGGCTGGGTGACAATGTTACACATTTTTTGCATAATATTTTTGTTTTGTCAAATCCCTGACTTATTAAAATAACAGTGATTATTGTTTTGATTCTTGTTTTGAAATGAAGCACAGCTAAATGGGTGCTGTTAAACTAACAATATGAGGAGATTGTCGAGCGTTTATTTTAAAACAGAATAGTTTTGCGGTTCTGTGATGCTTCCACCTTGATTTGTTTTTTTAACAACTATCAACTGGTTGTGCTGACGGATGAGATTCGGCGCCCTGTTCTACTCTGCGACTTCACTACAACATTGAAAGAAAAGATTGCTTGCATCCCAAAAATATATCAAGTTTTTGATGGAAAAATGTAGGAATTAAGCGAAAAGGAAAGAAGAACAACGAGTTTCACCTGTCATGCCCAGCAGGATTGTGACCACCACTTGCCCTGCAGTGGTGATGAGGTTCCCGATGATCTCCTTCGCTTTGGAAGCCACTTCTGCCACCATCCGCAGGATCTTCATCTTAGTGCTTTCTTTGGCCTCTTCTTCTACCTCCTCCTCCTCGTCATCCTCTTCGTCGTCGTCATCCTCCTCTCCGTCATACATCTCGTCGTTCTCCTCGTCCTCCTCGGCCTCGTACCCCACGTCCAGGTCTTCCTCCAGCAGGATGTCGTCATCATAGAGGCTCGGCTTCTCCTCGTCCTCCTTACAGGTGCATGACACAACAGGCAGACATCAGAGCTCTCCATGGTGCTGAAAACTGTTTCCAGGTAATGTTAGTATACAAATCTCTGAGCTGAGGATAAATCTGTCACACGAGATGCAACAAGCAGCCCTTAGACGATGTTTTCCTCTGGAAACCAGATGTTGGCCTTCTTTGTTCTTCCTTAGCTGTGAGCAAACGTGTCTCTAGTCGCCTACAGTCTAAGTGCAAAACAAACATAATAACTCAGTTGTTGAAATCCATACATAATCCACCAAGCAGAGAAAAAAGAAACAGGTGGTTTAAATTCAGTTTTAGTTAAAACATAAACCACACAAGCCTGTAAAGATAAACGTCCCTCCTGTTTTTCCCAGATACAGACAGAGAGAGAGAGAGATGCCATCTGAGCCAACCGGTGAGCACGAAGCAGGAAAATGTGGACTTAATTAAGAATGAGTCATAAAGAGCGATGGCAGAGACTTGCCAGGCAATAATAGAGGCCGTTTTCTAAGTCAATGACTCTCACACAAAAGTTTTTACTCAAACTCCTGCTCCTTGTCGCATATGAGGCTGAGAGAAGCCGGAATACAGAACGGGAAAAAGTGACAGCTTTATTGTTTTCTGTTTCATTTTTAATAATTCGACTCCAGCTTTTGTTTGACCCCAGATTATGAATCTATTGTGAAGAGACCATGAGAGCTTTATGGAGAAATGAAAACAAAACAAACTTCAGAGGCTTCAAATTATTAAAAAACATGAGATAAAATTAATGATGATCCAACATCCTTTAGTCAATACAAAGCCTGAAAGTCTATCACAAGTGTAAAACCCATTGATTTACTCTATAATTCAGTAATCTGCACCAACACAACTAAAAATATGAATACTTTCTTTGCAGGTGGTTGTCAATACATTAGAATATTAATGAAAACCTATTTGTTTTCACAATTCCAAAACAAAAACTTACATTTTATTTAATCTCATTGCACACAGAGAGATGTAGAGATGCATAATATATCAGCATCAAAATCGGTATCCATCCTGTTGGTGCTTGTGTTTCTGGAGGCGAGGTGAGGGGTTCACGTGGTATGTTTTTGGTTAATAAAAGTGATATGGATGCTATAGATGCCAGGATTCCGCAGTGTTAACTCAAGCATAGATACAAAGTCAGTGGTGCAGCAATTTTTTTTCCAAGATGTTGAAAGGATAAGAAAATATAAACATAATGTCTGTATTAACTGATATTGGTATCGGCCCACATTTTCATATCAGTGCATTTCTGAAGAGAGTCCCCATTTTTGTATATTCTAATATTTTGATAATCAAAAACAACATATATAAAAAAATTAACATAGATTCTGTTTATGTAATGACTATAGCGAAGATTGCTGAGTCTGATTTGATTCTTATTTTTTTTATATAGGCAATAGCCCTTTTTTAAAGAAACGTTTATATGGTAATTATTATAAAGTGACAGCTAACATAAACAGATTTAGATCCATTAACGTCTCATATTAATCCATCAATGTCACTGGCCAACAACCACGGTCCTCCTTTTCATAATATAACATTGACTGCAGCTGCAGTCTGTAGCTTACGTATCACCTTTCTATTCCCTGTTTATTAAAGTAAATGAGAACTGTAATTAGGTCTCAAGTCTAATCCTGAAGTCTTTTAAGTTTGAGATTTAAGTCACAAAACGTAATGGAGTCTGATTCTCAATGTAACACGTCTCATTTATATCTATTCTAGTAAGGATATACATATAAATGATTGAGCTTGTATGTATCATTTTCAGCCAATTGTGGATTGGAGAAAATTGACATTAATTTAAAACCCGATCTACAAATTCTTGTCTCTAAAAATCCTCAAAGTTGTAAGTTGTAGCATATCAGTTTGAAAATAAAAAGGCTCAAGCATATGTAAACCAACCGCCATCTTACCCCTACAGTATTTCAGTCCTGATATCTACAATCTATTTGTGTAAAGATGTTTACATCTCAGTTTTATGGCCAACAGCTTCGTTTGGAGAGAGCTGCCTCAAAGCTTTCTAATCGTTTAATGTCAGTAGGTTTTTGGGAAATAAATGTCGAAATCTGTATACAGATTTCCAGATGGTTCTAGTCTAAGCCAACATCTTCACACGTCTTTTCTTTCAGTAAAGGCAGAAGCAAAATGCAAACTGAATAAAAGGTCCAACTTTTCTAAAATTTAAAATTCATCTCCTGTCTTTGGTGTTTTCCTAAAAGCATCCAGTAACTTGTCTTCAACAGTTTCTGAAAATGCATCTAAAGAGGCTTTGCCATTTTAAAGACGGTTGATAGCTTTAACTTCTCCATAAACGATAATTATTTTGCTTGGAGATAAAATCTACTTTAATGAAGACAGGACGCTTAAAATCTTCATCTTAGACAAGTAAAATCGTGGTTTACGAGACACTTTCAAGCTGGATCCAAGAAACCTTTTGCTTCCTTAATTGGATTCTTGCAAAAACCAAAGAACAGCAGCAGGTAGTCAAAGAGCCAAGATGGTGAGTTACCGTGGAGCTTTAATAAAACCGACGGAACTGCTGTCACACACTGGCTTTATGATGCATCATCGCATGATTTGACCCACAGATATCATTTCTGCTCAGGGTTGTGCCCTTAAAATCTGTGAGATTCCCTTATACGAACATATGGCATCTGCACCTCCACAATTACTTTCAGTATAGCTGAGATGAAACAAGCGACGTTTTTACATCCCCTCATTCATCCATCTTCTGGTTGGGTCGTAAAGGCAACAACTTTACTACAGAGGTCCAGACTTCTCTCTTTCCAGACACTTGATGTTGAACCCCTACAAAGATAACCCTCCAGGGTGTTCTGGATCTTCATCTGTGTTTCCACCTGGTTGAACAAGCCTGAAAAATCTCAACAGGTAGGCATAATGGGGGAATTTTAACTAAATATCTATCTCAGCTCATTTGGGTCTGATTGATGTGGAAGAGCAGTGCTTTAACTTTGAGCTAATCCTAAAGAACTGAGTTTCTTAAGTGTCTTTAAGCCTGCAGAGGAAACTAATTTCAGCTACTTTATCTAACATCTTGTTCTACAGTATATGAAAAGGATGGTAGAACAATAGATGAAGAATAGATGAGGGTTAGACAGTAGATCAGCTAAGCTCTCTCTTTAACACAACAGACTGGTAAAGCAACCGAATGCCTGCAGACACTACACCAGTCTGTCTATTAAACAAGACGCCGTGACTTCATTAGCTTGTACACAGCTTGATAGGATGCAGGTGAGGGGGTTTTAACAGGCCATGATTTTGTATTTAAACTGAAGCCTGAATTTAACTTATTTGGGTCTCCAAGCAACCAGCCTAAATGATTATGTCGGGGTTGTTTGCACTTGTTTCGAGCTTGGGGATTTATTTTATATAATACGATCTCCATATGCCAGGATCCTCGCAATTGTCTTATTTTGTTTGTTTGGTTTCTTTTCAGCTTTAGCATGGAAAGCCTGCATTATTTGTTTCAGTTGCTTAGTGAGATTATCATTTTGATGCAGCCAGAGCAGCAGCAACGGTGCCCAAATAGTTAATTACTTGTGGAGATGAGGGAAAGATTTTGTCATAGCATTAACACAAGACTAGCAAAACCTGCACTATGTTTTAAAATGGAGGAAATAAAGAAGCTTTAACCTCAAGACCAGCATGTTTACACAGTGCAGATGGTAGAATAATTAAAGGCTCAAACAAAAACCAACATATATGTTTAATGGTGTTTAATCAGTAGCTATTGCACCAAAATTATTTTATGCAATTTCAGGAGACAAACAGGTCCCCCCACAAGTTGAAACCCACCTGTTCCTCTGCATCGAAGTCTTCGTTGTACTGGCCCATTTCCTCGGGTGGCCTCTTGTGGACCAGACTGCGACACAGTAGCCAGATGGCCAGGCCGACCAGGAACATGCCGATGTCAGGGATGAACACTCGGATGCCGTTCCCCGCATCTGCACCAATAACACTGTGGGGCAAGCAGAAAATGGAGGAAGCGCGCTGAGGAAAATACATTCGAAAGAACTGATATTGCAGGACTAAACTAGCGAGACTGAAATATCGGGCAACACAAACACACAGGCTGGCAAAAGTGATACAAATGTATTTGTACATGTTCCGCATTTTATGTACGAGACAGTAAAAAGTGCTTTACACAAAGATCTAAAAGCGCATTAAAATGTGCAGAAAAGTGAGAACAGACAATTAAAAAGTTGTTACAGTTTAAAAGAATAAATTAAGAACAAAGAAATTATTTACGAGTTAAATTAAAACTCAAGATTGCTCACATATATAATGTTAAAAAAAAACTGTTTTCAGCCTTGATTAAGAAGAGTTGCGGCTTGTCTCACATTTTCAGAAAGACTACTCCTGATCACAATACTGAAAAATTTTCATACACTTTAAAATGCTTTGATAGAATACAACCAAAAACTGAAATATCTTATGAAAGAGACCAACCCAAAGAAGCCAATAGTCATAAAGAAGAGAGAAAAGTATGTATGTTGTTTCTCTGATTAGCATACCAGCCGTATGAGATGCATATAAGGTTAAAGCAGAGGTGCCCAAGTACTTGAAAATTATCTTTAGCGGTTCTTCCACTTCAAAGTTATTTTCAAATGTCTGTTGATCTTTCTCATAAGGCTAACAAAAATACAGAGAACGTTTTAGAGAAATAAATACCATTTTACTGACAATCCCTCACCGTTACTATGGTCTGCAATGTACTTTCCCAAAAACTCTGCTCAATGTTAGCTCATACAGACTTGATACTTTTCTCATGGGAACAAATATAAGTGCAGCAATTATATCTCTCTGAAAACACCACCTGTTTACACAAAATACACGGAAATCTGGAGTTTTCCGCTACTTAATTGTGCTTTTAATACGCGTTTTTCTGAATGCATTAGATTTTATATGCCGCACCACCCTGTGCAATAAAACCGAGCTTGCTGCTTTTAAGCACGCTGCTATTCACAAGTGAATGTAATTCTATAAAATAATAAAAACAAAAACTCATGAAAAAGTTTATTTGGTTGTTGTTTTCAACTCGGCTTAGAAAGGCGAAAAAAAAGTGCTTCGGCCGAAACAAACCAAAGGGAGATTTTTGTAAACGTTGTTAGCTTTTTAATCTCCTTTCTGACTAACCATCAAAAGGTTGTTCAGACAAGAGGGCAACACCATCTGCAGTGTGTTGCTATGACAGCTACCATAATGTCAGGCTTCATGTAATACACTTTGATGCTTTTATGCTGCCCGAGGACACGTTTTTACAAGGTGTCATGATTGCATGTGTAATTACAGAAAATAAAAACTGTCCTTGAAACGGCCAGCAGGTTTCCGAACCTTTAAAACGCTCCCTTTTTAATCATCCAAACTAATTTCTATTTTGGTTTTACTGCAATCAGATTGCATCCTGTGTTTGCCCACCGAAGTGTTTTTCTTTACATTTCACGCAGAGCTCCAAGTGTAATTTAACAGTTGCCAATAAAATATACTGGGAAGGAGAGGAAAATTTGGAAGTGGTTGTAAAGCAACTGGTCAAGTCGAGCGAAACCAATCTCACGCTGGCCTTGAGTGGAAACAAAGCTTGCAGAAGTTGATTGCTAACCATCATGATGGAAAATGCACGTACAGAATAAGAAACTGTTTGGCTGTTTGGCCGCTGTTGGAGAGTTTAATCAGGGAAGTCTGTTTCCATGCGAATTATTGTTGAGGAGATTTGTGCATCCTCACAAGGATTAAAGAGATGGAAACCATCAAAGCCACCCAACGTTATGGCTGCAACTTGAATGACACCCACTTTTCTCTCAATTATGATGTGTGGGAATTAGAAAAACATCAAGAGTGCCTCGGGCTGCAGACTGGATTCAGAGGAAATAAAAACACCAGCAGGTTTACAAGTAATTAGCATATAGAAGTCAATCATGATGTAAGTAAAGAAGTGATCCTAGAGAAAAAAATGTTTATATTCAATTAAAACATTAACAAAAGTTAGAGGCAAAGCCTATGAACTCTGTTAAGTTTGTAAAGTTTAATGTTTAACATTTTTTGGACTAGAAATTCAAAAGGAAATCATTTTCAACAATTACAACCTATTTTAAGTAGGGAGCGTTCTGAGCATCTGACCAATTATGTACAAACCTCAAAAACACTAAAAAACAACTAATGCTTCACAGGTGCATCTGAATAAATCAGGGTTTTATTGAAAACAACTGTTACCAAGTGACCTCAATATTTATTATGGGAATTTAGATTTTTTTTTCTCAGAATGAAAGTTTTTATTTTTCCTGCAATTTACAATTTATTCTCAAAATTCGTTTCTTTAGTTTGAGAATTATTTTAACTAAAGTTTCTAAATAGTTTTTACTTAAATCAATGAACTCTTACTTTTACATTAAATTTTGCCAACTTTAACCTCAAAATTGGCTAAAAATATTTTCATAATTCTGAATTCTTGGCATAATTCACTAATTTTCAATCAAAAATTCAGATTTTTGATTAAAGTTCTAACTTTTTTCTCAAAATTCGTTAACTTTAATCCGAAAAGTCCACTTCTCCTAGAGTTATCACTTTGATCTCAGAATTGTTTCTTTAGTCTGAGAATTTTTTAACTAAACTTTCAGAACTCGGACATACTTTTTGTGAATTTTCACTTTAATCAATGAAAACTTACTTTTATATTAACATTTGCCAACTTAACCTAAAAATTGTTAACACTTTGATTTTCTTTAGTCTGAGAATTTTTTTAATGGAAGTTTCAGAATTGTGACATTGTCCTGAATCTTTACTTCAATTTTTGAATTGTTACTTTAATATTAAAATTAGCAAACTTTAGCTTCAGAATGGGCTAATGATAGTCTTAGAATTCTGACTTTTTTTAATCATAATTCGCTGAAGTTTTTAATCAGAATTCTGATTTCCTACAATTCTGACATTTTTTCTCTAAATTCCTAAACTTTAACTTTAGTTGCACTCTTTCCTGGAGTTTTCACTTTAACCTCAGAATTGTTTCTTTAGTCAGAGAATTTCTTAACAGAACTTTCAGAAATCGGATGTTTCCAGAATTGTTTATTTGAAATCTGAATTCCTACTTTAATCTAAAAATTTGCAAATATTAAACTGAGAATTCTCTAGTGCTAGTCTCAGAAATCTGACTTTTCTCAAAATTCATAAACTTTAATTCTACAACTACCCTATTTCCTGGAGTTCTTACATTAATGTCAAAATCGTTTCTTTAGTCTGAGAATTTTCTAATGTTGAGGTTTCAGAAGTTTATTTGCTGAACTTTTACTTTTATCTCTGAATTCTTACTTTAATGTAAAAATTTCCAAACTTTAGCCTTAGAATTTGCTAAAACTAGTCGCAGAATTCGGACTTTTTGGTCATAATTTGCTAAGTTTTCATAATTTTTCCTAGAATTGTAAGTTAAATCTAAAAATTCTGACTTATTTCATATAATTTCTTAACTTTCAACTCAGAATTCTGACCAGAACGATCACTTTAATCTTCTAACTAACATTTGTTAGGATAATTTGTTACCTTTAGATTCAGAATACTGGCGCTTTATTTTTTGGACTTATTACAAAACCATGAAAAATGAAGACAAAAAAACAAGGAAACAAGAACCCTGAATCTTTTCCTGGCTCCTGTACAACATTTTCCTTTGCTGTAAAATGCAGCTGTAAAGTTCAACTATTACAGCAGTAAATATTGTATATGCACTACATATGATCCTCAACACAAACAGGTAAATGCAGGCGGGAGAAAATGTTTATGGGTCTACTTCCGCCACTTAACTGTAGAGTACACAATCCACCAGGGCAGATGAGTGCTGGAAAAAGGACGTGGCTGTGATTCGGACATTCCCGTACTTACAGACCGCATTTAATACAATCACAGGGATGTGCTTAAGTAGACGTAAACAAAAGCCTTGAAAAATAGACCCTACAGGCCCAGTGTGAGGGCTAACTGGGTTTAGCGTTTATTAAGAATCCACAGAAGGACAAGTTAGGCGGTAGTGAGAAGATAAGCTAAATGCAAAAAGTAGTGGCTAATGTTATTGGAGGGCAGCTATATTTAGGATACTTTGTGTAGCTTCCTCTGTAAGAATACAGTAAAACAGGTACAAAGTGCATGGCTTATGGGTTAAAGATATTAATTTTCTTTATTTGAAACACAATAGATTTGATCTGCAGTCAACCAGCCAAAGTCTTTACTTTTACCTCTGGATTAAGACCAATTACATCCAAGAAAGATACTTACACCCACAAACTGATACATAGAGATCATTTTTTTAATATAATGTGCCTCCTAAAATGACCGCACATTCACATTTTATTTATATTATGGATATTTAGAAAATTGCAGTACTTTTTATAACTCTAGTTTAAGGTTAGCTTTATAGAAATCACCAGAATTATGTGCTTTCATTTCCCATAAAATCCCTAGCAAACAGACTAAACAAACTACTAGCTCCTATAAATGTAAAATAATTGATTTATTATCTTAGTCCAACTGTTTACAACTGCGCAAAAAAAAAGTTAGACTGACAATACAATAGTAATATTCGTATCCATATCCAAAATAGCTTAAATATTATTCTTACCTCTCAAAGCCGATCTGTCGTATGGAACTCTCCCATGATGAACCTAGAACAAATGACATTAAAAGATTTAATATGGACATTTCTTTCTCTGCAAAAGGCAACTGCAATAACTGCATTAAAATTAGTTTTTGTTTTTGGAGAAAACTTTCTTTACTTATAACCTCAAAACACAGAAAATACAATAAATAGATTGCAGGCTTTCTATTTTCACAAGTTTAAACCGTTCAGATGTTTATCCCACATTCAAATGAAACTCAAAAGGCAAGGATAAAGATAAATAAAATTTCTAAATTGTTGTTGGAGAACAGCCCAAGATCCAATTTCTGAAGTAAATGCACTCTCAGAAGCAATATTAGGTAATTCTCACCAAATTGTTTAACTAAAGAAGCAAATCAGCCAATTACATTGCAGCAACTTGGCACATTTATGCATCTAGACACGGTAACGACAACTTTGTCGAAAGTCAAACACAGTATGAACAACGGATGGCTTTAAATGTGTCATCTGTTGTTACCAGAATGAGGTGTACAGATCAAGGTCCAAAAAAAAGAAAATAATGAGCAGACGTGGTGTGGATTAAAACGTCTTGATGATGTCAAAGATCAGAGAACTGGTTCAGTCGTTCAAGATGACAGAAAGAGCAAAATTCTACAACAAACCACAATTAGAATAAAGGTAAGCAGACTATCTCACCTCTAAACAAGCAAGAGAATAAACTGCATAAACAACCTCATGGTCACTTATCACATCTGCAAAGATCTAACAATAAACCTCTTCTTATTCGAGATCGGGTTATGAAGGTTCCAGGTGGGAAACCAGGACTTGTATAACACTTCTTACTACTTATTTAACATTACATGTTCTTTTATACTGCTTTAAACGTACATGTTTTGTTTTTTTAACACAAACCCCACTGGTGTAGAAATTTCTTTGTACATTTATTTAAATATAAGCACGAGAGAAGTTTCTACAAAGTTAAATCTCACATTAAATCTGCTTAAAAATCAACATAACATGGCGATTACATTTCACTAACTTCTAAGCATAACCTACAATAAAATGGTGGGGAAGATGTTTTATGACAAACTTTAAGGTAACTCATTACTAACTGAGCTTTGTTTAAACACAGAAGTCTAGCTGATTATTGCAGGTTATACAACTTAAATTTCTCCAGTAATTCCCAGCTTTTGTAGTCACTGCAGAGTTTCAGGGCACTTTTTCCAACTGGAATAAAACTTGGGTCTGTGACTTGTATTGGCGTACCTGAATGCTTTGTTGGTACAATGGATACTTAATTAGGTAGTAAAGTTCACCGAACTGAGGTTTCAGGTTTAACAATGTGCAGGAGGGAGGACATAGCTGGTCTTAAATATGCTTTAACAAAGATCACAGACAAAGCATTTCATCTCACTGAGTTTATCTGCCGTTTCACACCAGTGGAGGTTACGGCTACATTTTCTGGATGCGATTTGAAGTTAACAACTGTGAAAGAAGTCTTCCCTTCTAGAGAGGACAGAGAGAGAGGTCACTTAGGATGGTTCGATATCTTCAAAGAATTGAAACAATAAAGATAAAAGCTTAGTTTGCAGCCTGACTATTAATACTAAACACTGCTTTATCATGGAGACTCTATTGAAGGAAATACAGTGCTTTAATGTACCGTAGAGGGATGTAATGTCCCAAAAAATACAACAAACAGAAGATTGTAACATACTATGTTTCCTACTTAGTTAGTAATACAAATATAAAAATTAACTGATCAGTCAAGCATCTTATGTTACATGACAGACTGACTCTGTAAACTAATGTAAAAATACCATATCATATACACCTAATGTTTTGGCTTAATATAAACTGCCTATAACCTATTTTTTATTTCATTTTGTCAAAGCTTAGCTTTGCTGAGCTTGTGTAGATTTGGTCCTGATCCCTGATTATGGCCCCTGTACTCAACAATTAATTCAAAATAAATTTCTTATGGTGATAAAAGCTGTCAGAGAAACTGTAAGTAAGGTGTCCTTTATACTCACTTTATACATTAAACTATAAAATAATACTCCATTTAAATTTTCAAGTTTTTCCGATCTGTGCCCTTTCATATCGGTGTAATGTTTAATAATAAATAGGGTGGTGGATTTATGAGGTTGAATATATTATCCTATGATAGCTTTGCTTATCTATTCTTACGTTTTCATTTCAATAACAGCCTTTATTGGCTTGTCATACATATTTGAGCATATTTAAGGCCATTTTAACTCAATGTAGGTCATTTGGTGTCTTTCTTTTCTTTTTTTAACATCTAAGCTTCACCTAGTCAGGATAAAAACAAAAAATAACTGTTGTCGATTCGAGGTCCTTACATTTAATCTCTATCTTTGCTTTGAGGTCGCACAATTTCTTTTTACAAACCATTTCATTTAGGCTTAATGTTAGTTTAGCAATAGAAGATACAGCAAAATCTGAAACTTCTGTTAACCAACTCAATTTTTATGTTAACTTTATAGCCTTCCCTTTTTGTTTAGCCAATCTCAGCTTAACTGACCTTAATTACTTTATCTTAAATTAGTTTATTTTATCTCGCCTCTAATCTTATCATTCACACTTTGATGAATTTCCAGGGTGTAAAAGGCTGAGTAGGTAGGGTTCATCCTGTAGCTGCAAGGTTGCCAGTTCAAACTCCTCATGGCAACTATAACTGACTGTGTTAATGAAAGAGTAAATTAGATTAATAAATAAAGTGCCTAAAGGTCTCAAACTTGTTTAAGTTCTATACACTCTCTGCTGAAAGCTGTGAGACAGAGGAAGTTCAAACCATCTTGTCCGTAAGGTCACTGGCTAAGTAGCTAGCTGCTGTGGACCCTCTGGTAATTGAGGGTGCATTCAAGATTCTACCTAAAATGAAGAACATTGCAGATAATCTCGATCATCCTCTTCATCGGACAACCAACGGTCTCTTCAATCAGATGCTTCTTCAGATGTGCAGTAACACAGACCACTACAGGTGTTTAACAGCGTAATATGCGCTTCAACAACATTTAACTTATGTTTGGTATTAACAAGAATTAACACAACCACAAAATATGAACATGCCAAAACAGCAGTAGCAGTGGTGGTAAAAATAAATCCTTATCATAGGCGGATTTTCCTTTAAACAAGACACTGAAAACCCAAGCCACTCTGGAGCCTCAAACTATAGCTGCCCACTGCTCTGAGTGTATCACTTTCTAAAATACGTCCACAATATTACTCACTGCTTGTAAGATTTGAACAATTTTAGTTGGGTGAAACTCAAACGTCAAATTTCTGTGAGTTTTCCAACTTTCAATTTTGCAGATGTTGAGTTTTGAAAACTTCTTTTACTTTACTAAAGCAGGAAACTCTCAGTCAGTTCAGTTTTTTTTTCTTTTTTTTTTGTTCAAACTGAGACTCTAGTTGCTAAATAGAATAAGACGGGTCAGTGGGTGGCCAACAAACGGCTTGTTGTGGAATTTAAAAGGACAGAAACATCTGCAAAGGGAGGAGGCCGCATGACTAATCCCTGACATCAAGCACTTCAACCCTGGGTCAAACTGAGTTGTTAAGACTTATCTGTCCACCTCCACACAGATACTCCCATTTGTAAAAGCTCAGTGTGGGAACAGATGGACTTATCATTGATGACCAGCACTGATAATTAAAATAGCAGAGAGAAAGTCGTTTTTACATTCTTCTGGTACATGTTGCAAAACTGAAGGCAACACTGTAGAGTCTTCAGACATCATGGAGACATCTACATCCTTTCATATAGGAAATAAGGAGCAAAGGCTCAAATTACAACCTCTGTGGGATAAATCTCAGAGAATCTGTCTGCTTTAGATTTTGGTAAAAAAAACTACTGCTACAAAGACTGCTACACTTTTGATTGCATCAGTTATTCAAATCAAACACACCTAGATTTAGTTTTACTATAGAAGTCTTTAGTATAGTAGAAGGTTGTGCTAAAATCAATAGAAGTTTTTTACTAATGTAACATATATATAAAATGTTAGTTAAAATAAAAGGTAGAAGGTAACCATTACATTACATATATGTAATCCATTATTTCCAGAAAGACAGCTACTACTACGTTTATAAAGTAGGCCTAAAAGATTAAGAAAATGGTCCATGGGATAAAGGAAAAAAACCTCTGAGTTTTAGCTACGGCACCTATAAGCTACAAAATCAGTAATTGCACAATGAAGCTTTATGGCCAAATAACTCTCCACCTCTCAACTTAATTACCCCCAAAAATAAAAATAAACATAATAAATGTATATAGTTAAGAGCATATGAATGGTGGTGATTTGAGGCAACATTTCTATCTTTGCAAGACCTGCTTTCATTGAGTATTGTTTTGAATATTGAAAAACTCTCCAGACAAGCTATAGGTAACCATGCATAATATACATAAACAAAGACCAGACAATGGTCACAGTTTTCGAGTTTGTATTTACTGTGTCAATGAGTTTCCATGTTTTGGTTGGCCTGCGTGTTTTCTTCCAAGCTGTTTCTGTCAATTTCTGGTACATATATTGAAATAACATTAGAACTTACAAATAAACTTGCGTGCAATTATATTCACTAGGTCCACCCATTTTTTTATTGGCCCTGCTGAAGAAATGTCTGCGCCACTGCTTGAAACCCCAGCAAGGTAATTTCAATAAAAAAGGGATCGTACCATGTAACCATTAATAGTGGAAAACTTATAACTGAGGAACCCCACTGGACAGGTACTAGTGGAAAAGAGCTTTAAGTGTTTAAGAAAAATAGAATTGCTTGATCTGAAGCTTACTACCATATTTAAAAAAAAAAACTTGCATGTTTATTCATAGTAGCCTGGAAGATCCAGAAAGTAAGATACTAACTTCAGCTTTGTGACCTCAAAACTACAACCAAAGGAATAAAGGTTTTACTGGAAGGTAATCCGTGTATTCTAGATAAGTAATCCGGGAACTCTAGAAATCTGGTATGCTTCCGAAACATGTAGGTTTCTGAAAAGTAACAAGTTATAGGAACATAACCTCAGAGTTCCTGATAGTAATCTGTGTAATTCAGAAAGTGCTTTTTTTATTTTTTTTATTGTTGCATTTAACTTTTAACTTTGATAAAGTATTAAAAAAAGTTAACGTAAATTCAAGGAAAATTACGAGATAATCTATTGGAGTAAATAAGAGTTACTTTAACCTATACACTTTAAAAATGCATGTGATTATGTCAAAAGAGTGTTGAAGAAAAATTTGTTATTAGAGGGCAAAGGACCCAGAATGAAAAAAGACAGATAAGATCCCTTCATGCTATTTTAAAGACGCTACCTCATTCGAACATTCAAATAAAATCCAGTAACTGCGAGCAAAAGACAGCCTGTTTAAATGATTCCCAGCTCCAAACATCTGCAGCACGTAACTTCTCCCTGACAACACTAAAGCTCCAGGTGTGGGAGGAAACCCCCCGTACCGAGTGTGACTGCATGTTTGAGGAATGCCATAAGGTAAAACGAGGTAGAGTCTGATCCATAGCATGACAAGGGAATATTGTGTGAAACAAACTGCGCTTGGCATGAAAGCCCCTCGACTCTGTCCAGGTGGGGCCAGCGTTTCACCCCCACCAAAAATACCTTTCCTGCTCACTTTATGTCAGCGTCATAAAACTCCCTTTGTGCTTCCCAGACTGTAAACTTCCATGGAGCAATGTTTTTTTTCTTCTGTCTCTGCAGGCCACACGCCAGTAGTGTCTTTTCACACACCGTGAATGCAAAGCGGCAACACGTGAGCATGTCATAGTTTTCAAGTTCAAAGGCTTGTTTAAAGCCGTAAAGCTGCAAGGTATCTTGGGGATCCGAAGGGAATCTCAGAAAAATATCTGGATGTCAAAATTGTGAGTTTTCTTTGCAGACAATTAGGTCAACATGAAATGTAGCAAACTCAACCCATGTGCTGATCCTTCATGGTTTATACAAGCAGTTTGTAAACGCAGCTCCATCCATGTCAAGTCAGTGCACCAGAGTGACGGCTACGGATCATCTGGTGACCATTCTCTGACCTGCCCTAACAGCTGGATGTCTTAGTGCTCCAAGAAAAGGTTTTAGAGTTTGTTCTTTCAGCTCAGATCAGAGATCCTGATGTGTTTTTGGAGACTACAAACTGAGGAAAGTCTGCTGAGTTTTCCGGAGGGAGGATAACCGCTTCATGGAGGAGGACTCCCTATTTATACTTGACTGCCAAAAGACAAAGGGTGTCAGCGGGGTTAAATACCAGATATAGAAATCTGAGATAAGGGGTCTAGCCAGAAATAGTTCGTCCATAACGGCAGACGTTCGTTTTCAATAGAAAACAAAATTTTCAAAAATTTCTAAGACATATTTAATAATCGACACAGAGGTACAATAAATACATTCTCGTTTTTCTTTTTAAAACATCACAATCAACATTTGCAATATTTTCAAAGGCAAGTCTTGAACTAAAAAAAGGGTTTCTTAATCCTGACAATGGTCATGGGCTAACACAGCGTGTTAGGCTTTCGTATCTAGATACAAGAATCAGACAGAAAATTTGTTTTTCCAAAAGCAGCAAACAAAAAGGCGAAATAAAACTTCAAAACCTTTCAGGAAGCCGCGAAGACTTTTTCATTTCACTGTAAAAAGATTACCAAAAAATTTAAATCTTCAGAACCAAAGCATGAAGAGAAAATGTGGCTGATGGAAACATTTTAAAGACCATGCAGTGGATAAATATAATGGTGTGAGATTTGATGTTAGTGAAATTATTTAAATGATGCCTTATAACATAATAACTTATTTCACAATGTGTATTCATTTGATTTATAGAGTGAAGTTAGCTTGGACAGCATCTTTTCCTTTAATAATTAAAATAATCAATAAAAAGAGCTTTTTATATATATTAAGGTTGTTATGTGATATTAGGTTGAAACATTTAGCATATATCTGCAAAATCATTTCTTTAATCTAATGAGAAATAAACGCAAACAATTCACTAATAAATTCCAGAAGATGACATATCAGGTTATTAAAGGAATATTGCAAAGTACGATCGGGATAGAAAGTATTTATAATTGGCCAAAAATGTTTCACTGCCCCTGCCAATCCAAGTGTAAAGAGCATTTTTAGCGTCTGCTCTGTGAACGGCTCTGTGTTTCCACCTAAGGTGATACGGTTCGTTCTGCTCTCTCCAGCGTTGGCCAACATTCAGCCTAGCAAAGCGAGCTGCTCTCGTTAGAAAGAACAAGTCATTAGAGCACAGGGTCAGGTTGTGTCCCCGTCTAGACGCATTCGAATTTTAGAGCTTGACACCACGTCTCTCGAGAAGCCCAGAAGCCAGCGATTAACACCTTTCCAACAGTGACTGAGTAGCTTATTCTGCTTGCAGAATTTTTTTTTTACTTTGTTTGTTTTTATGGTTCAAGGGAGTTAATAAAAATTCAGGGGACATTATGTTTGACGTAAAACGAGCAACATTTAAAATCCAGGAGACTAGGAAAAATTACCTGCAAGCTAAAGAAGAAATATTTTATCTTTTTCAGATTCACAAAGTTAAATGGTGGCTCTTTGAAAATTAACCTGTAAACAACAAAATTTACTCGGATGGCATGTTAGAGGACAGTAACCTGCAAACTACCGGCAAATGAAAAAGAAGGTAGGCTGCGAGTTTTGGCAAAGTAACCTAGAGACCCCCCAAAAGAGAAAAGGCAAGTTTCACAAAGTGACCTTTAAAGAAATACAAATAATATGTGAGGTCCAAGAGAAGCAAACTGTAAATTAAAGCAACAATCTATAGGTTTTAGCAATAATCTAACCTGTAAATAGAAAGAGAAATTACCTTCAAACTAAGTAAAAGGTACATTCCTGATAAATATCTTTTAGGTTTAAAGAAACTAATAAGTACATTTCAGAAAAATAAATGATTGCCTTCATATTCTGTTATTTCCCGAAAGTAACTGAGGTTTTAGGAAATCCAATCCATTAGATTTATGTGTCTCCAATTAAATTTATCAGGAACTTTACATTAAACAATGTTATGCCCCGTCTATCAGACCTCTAGCCAAAAACTTAAGCTGGCTTTTATAAGTTAGCCTACAAAAACATTGAGACAAAAAAAAAACACCTAGAGAAAAGAGAGTAACCTGCACACTTCATGTGAACCAACATGCATGTTTTAAAACAGAAACTTCACAAAGTACTGCTTGATTCTTTTGTTTAAGGTTCAGAAAAAGTAACCTGTCAAATCTGCAAAAAGTAACCTTCAGGCTACAGAAAGTTTTCAAAAAAGTAATAAAATGATATTAGCCATTCTTCTAAAAAAACAAACCCTTTTTTTCACTTTAGGCTGTCAAAAAAAACTCCACCTTCTTTAATGACACCACATTAGCTGCAAAAGGTCAGAGTTCAAACTGAAACCGGCCTCTGGGATTAATGGGACCCATGTGTCTGTCAAGAAACGAACATGTCTCAAAACTGTAGGTTTCCACCATTCATGGATGCTAAACTGACAAAATAACGCACCGTCTGTGCCTTTGTTAACGGAAACATCAGCAGGATCTGCACTTTTTATCAATGCAAGATGTTTTTGTCTTCAGAGGGACCTCCACATCCCTCAGCCTCGTTCTCAGGTTCTCAAAAGTGCTTCAATTCCTCTGCACACAACAGAGGGCCGCCTTAAAGCCCCGACCACAAAGGCTACAGTGTACTCACAGTTGAAGTCGGAGGAGATGGAGTTCCCGGCCATGAGGCTGTTGACGGTAATCTGATAGATGATGTGCAGAAGCAAGAAGGACATACTGGTGAAGCAGAGGGACTGCAGCAGCCGCCCTGTGTGGCCTAAACAGGAAGAACAAGCACAGTGAGTTCAACATGTCCGTGCGTCGATGGGTTTGAGAACTTTCTCTCAAAACAGTCTTGAGTTTTTACACAGTAGTTACTGAGGAATGCATTAAAATGTATACAGCTGTTTTCTATTGATATAATACGCTATACGCTGAGAAGCTTTCCTCAACGAGACGACGGCAAACGGAGAGAGTCTTTACGGGGGCACACTATACATAATCTGGGAAAAAATAAAAGCTGGCATCATCACCACCGAGCACCGCTCGTGTCTGTTGAAAACCTAAATAAACATTCTGGCTGTCCTCATAATCTTTGAGTCTGTAATTGTCAGAGAAGCAGAACCGGCTTTTATTTACCCCGGATTTGGCTTCTGGTTTTGGTGACTGCATGACGTCGCCGTCTGAGGTCATTCTAAAGGGCTAAAGATGTTGAGTGAGTTTACTTCCTCCCCTGATTAATCCAGGTAAGGAAAAGATGAGCCAGCAGACATGGCCGATCCTGGAAGGGGAAGGATGGGAGCCGGCACAGCTGTTCAACACATGGCTGCTTTATAGCGCACCTACAGGTATTTGGGATAATTTCAAGATTTGTTGTGGTGACAACTTCCGACCGTAGAAACATTCAAACTCATTAAAAAAAAGTTCATTTTTGTCCTCATAACCAATTGATATTTTTTCAACTTTGTCATAAAGAAGGTTGGGGTCTTATATTTTACTGTTTACCCAGTTTTTTTATGGTTTACCCTCTTAGATTTTGATTATCAAACATAACGCTAGTTAATAATGTGGCAATGTTTTTTCCCTCATTAAGTTTACAGCACTGCCACGGGGGGGAGTTTCACTCTGGTGCTGTGAAACATCCGGTGTAAATTCAGAAAGGCGCTACTGGAGCTTTATAGTAACGGTTCCCAAGACAGATTAATAGATGGAGGCTTTTACTGTTTTGTTTGTAAAGATAAACGTATCTGAACAACTTTTTCTAAAAGTTCAAAAAAATAATCATGTGGAAATAAAATCAGAGCATACAAAAATGTAAAGCAACACTGAAGAATCTTCTGTTTTGGTAAATTTTGGCTGCTAGTGGACAAAAGCGGTAGAGTTTTCCCTGAAGAAGACCGCATTTCCCAAGTGCACCAGCGCACAGCATCGTGAAATCCTGATCTCGCTGTCAACTGCAGTTGGATTGAAGAACATTTGTGTTTCCAGTGGCTGTATGAAGGATGAATAGCGATGAGATAATCATTGTAATTGTGGCATAATAATGTCATATGATGATGTTGAAAATAAGAAACGGGGGAAGTGACGTATGAAGTAAAGCTGTCGGCATATTGATAGGTGTTTTGTGTGGCAGGGTTTCCTTCCACCCTCCTTAAAGTTGCTTAGTGCCGATTAAAGCGATAACGATCCCTTGGGTCATGGCAGAGGTGTCATTCAACGAGCTATAATTCGACGTATAATCACAAAAGTTATAAAAATATTTTATGAAGGTTGAAGTGTTACTTAGTTTTTCTTTAATAGGTTATTAACTTATTTTCAGTTTTCCACAACTCACTTGTCTTACTTAAATCTCTCCCGAGGTTTTTGAGACTCAGTGGAAACAACAAGCAGATTTGGCCTAATAAATACAAAACAGCCAAATATATTGCCCTATATCCCCATTATAAATCCCCTCGTCATCCCAATTAAGAAAAAGAAAGCTTGTAAATATAAAGTATAGTTTTAATTAATTTCTGCATCTAAATCAGCTCCAAGGGAGACGGGCACATGTGTGTTCGTTCTCCGTCTTTCCTAATAGAAACAGTTTTGTTGTCTGAAGGAAGTTTGTGTCCTTCGCTCGGTTCCTTACTTCGTCTCCGAACGCTCCCTTGAGAAGGAGTTTTATATGCTTCGTAAACAGAAGGCATTGTTCTGATTTTATAGCTGCTCCTTCTCCGTCATCGTATTGAGAATTACTTTAACTGACAGCACACAAATCTAATATACCTCTCATAGACTGTGGGGAAATGTTAAGTTTTTATTTATCTTTCGTGAAATTTGTCTGAAATGAAAAAACACTTCAGGCATAACTAAGTGGTGAAATGTTCTGTGGGTGTCAGAAAAGTATGATGATGGAAGATTTAAAAAGCAAACCTGGGATAGGTGTTGAAGCCAAACTCCTATTTCTAAACATTAAACATGATAAATCCCCAAAAACATAAAATATTCATACAAATTTACGCAACAGTAATTGAAGGATTCCCTTAGGGCATCAGTCATTTCGGTATCCATTTAACAAGGCACAGAACGGCTCATGTGAAGGCTCTTAAAATGTTCCCTGCTAATATTAGAGCAATAGTTCACATTTTGTTCCCCCTCCAATAAGGATTTAAATACCTTGAAGCCAAATACCGCAGTTTTAAAACTGAAGTTAAAATCCAAACAAGTTGTCTCCAAGGTGTTGAAACTGACATGTCCTGTAGGGCAAACTGCACTGTGGTGGCTTTTTAAAAGAAAATTACGCCTTAATGAATTATTCATGCCAAAGAACATGTGGTTTAAATAAACCGAGCAGCTCTGACTGCCGCTCGTCCTTTAGGATCGGAAGGTGAAATGAAACAGACCATCAAAACAGAGTGTTGGATTTGGTCTAAATTTGTTTACTAATTTACCCTAAAATAATTAAAACAGTGCGGTGAGTCTCCAGATTGGGTTTATTTAAACTGACATTTCGTAACATATATCATGCTAAAAGCAAGTAAACAAAAAGCAATACTTGATCTATTTTGTTGTCACTATAAAAATCTGTTGTTGGACAGATTGACCCAATTTTGGGTTTTAAAGTCTATAAAGAAATTGGAATCTACAATAGCAATAATTAAACCATTAAAATATACAGCAAAGTCTAATGTGAACTGTAGTTTTTAAAGCCAAATCCACTAAATTCAATCTGGAAAGTCTTTTCATTTCTCAAGCCTAATTTTTAAAGGTTATCCTGAGTTATTTCTACGGAAAAATGGTCAGTTTGTCCCTCCAGCAGCCTAAACGTTTGGTTTAGGGTGCTTGAGAGACAAAATGACCACTTTTGCTCACTCTGCTACTTTCTTCTTCTACTACTCTCCAGTTTGCATCATTTGTTAACTTTTAACTTTCTGTTTTTTCTCCATAGAAGCTAGACCTGGTCTGGCGTTCTGTTAGCTCTGACACCTTACCCTTTTTACTCAGTAAGTACAACTACAAAAGTTTCTATGCTTATGTTGCGTTTTCAAACCCCCAGTCGGTTGCATCAGACGGCCACTCATACTAAGCCGTGTTCTGCTGAGGGTTTCTTTCTGTTAAAGGGGAGTTTTTCCTCTCCACCGTCGCAACATGCATGCTGAGCAAAAGGAAGTGCAGAGATGTCCGCAAGCCCACGCGAGCTATGGTCTACTATGGCATTATATTTATTACAAAAATCAATGGACCACATTTATTAGAGAGAGAGAGCAGAGCTCAGATCGCCGGCATTTATTCCCAGGCCCAGAAACGCAGCACGCCGAGCAGTAAAACACGCCCCTTAACATTTCCGTACACCCCGGCGCTGCAGAAAGAGAGAAAGCTGAAACCGGACTGCAACGCTCTCTCTTGAAACGCTCGCCATGTTTAGTGGTCGTACAAATTACATACGCAGACGCGTCATTGGGCGCCAACTCAAGTCAAAGACATCGCCATTTTGGATGTGGAAATGATGCCTGGAACTGCACCAAGAATTTTACAAAACAAATCAGATCCAAATGCCATGACCTTTCAGATGTAGGAATGAAAATCTGATTGTATTTGTCCATTATAATGTCAATTTAGGAGAAGAATTTCCCAATTTTTCTGCAAATACTGTCAAATCTCACTCAAAACGGACTGTTTGATATTTTGGATAAATCTGAATGTTTGTATGTCTGAATTAATAATAACTTTCTCGTAAAATGCCTCTTGAGATAACGTGTTGTGAATCGGTGTAAACTGAACTAAGATAAAACTCTGTCAGGTGATGCTGCTTTGGTTTTGCTGTCATGATTGTTTTTGCGCTCACGACAAAAAATTGCAGTAGCTTTCTTTTAACCAGATATTAAGCAGTGTGCAGTAACAAGTGAGGTAGGGACAGTGCTGGATTAGGTTATAAAACCATTGGTCCCTCTGGCACAGTGGCACCAAAGCTATAGTCCATGTAGATTTTTTTAAGGTAAAAAATAGGAAGCAATGCTTAATCCTTCCAGCTGCATTTCTCTCCTTTACATAGTAAATATAGCTGCTTAGATTTCCCTCAGATTTTTGTTTTGATCAGATGCATTGAGATTTTTCTTTTTAACTTTTTTACAAAGATCCCCAATACTGGCTCTGGACCAACTTACTGTAGTGTACTTGCAGGCAAATTACCTGTTGAAGGTCTTTTCTTATACTAAGGTGTGAAAAAGTTATAATTTTAGAAATCCCTAAAAAAATATATGGTTGTAATGCAATTTTTTAAAGACGAAAAAATACATCAAAAGTTCTAGAGGGAAAGGAGTTTTTTCAAGCGATACAAAACACGGCTTAAGAAGATCTTGCCCATCCTCCCACGTTTCTGCACACTGCTTGTCCGCTGTCTGAAAAAGCTCTTGTCCATCGGTTACAAAAAAATTTTTATTTGGATCTTCATAATTGAACAAGAAAAAAACTTTAAAATTTTGAGTATTATGAGTATTATTATAACGCCCGAGTAGGCCCGATGACGAAGGATGCAGCCTCTGAATTGGGACACACCGCCAGGAACATTACCGATGTCGGGAACTACCGAAGATTCGTACCTTTTCTGTCAGAACGTTGCACTTCACTCTTATAGAGACTAGGAAGGATCGTCATAACCAAAGCCTTGTGACAAGAGATTTAACATACGCAACACAAAGGTCAACCTACGTATTGTTGCCAATTTTTTTATTTCTACTTAGGTTTTTCGTAGAAGAGATGGCTTGAAATTCAGACTTTTTTTGTTTAAAAAAAAAAATTGGATGGGATTCTGCATCGTTAATTCACTCTGTTAAGATTTCACGTATAAATTGCACGACAATAACAGACACTGCGTCTAAAAGTAGACCCAACAATGATGTGTACAGCTTGAAATAAGACTCCACGGGTTCCTCCCCCAGGTATTTATTTACGGGCGGCGCATTGGTGAAGTGGTGAAGAGGGCGCCCCAAACACAGAGAGGCCAACAGTCCTCGAAGCAACTTCTCCTCGCTCCTCCAATGCCTTTCTAAGTTTGTTTAACATCACATTTAAGCTGCAAAAAAAAAAAAAACGTTTATTGTATGCAATCTGACTTGATTATAACAAGGGATCCTTTCATTACTTCACAGAAAGTGCACAGCTTATTGTGCAAGGCTGACAGCACACTAGTTTCCAGTGGAGGTTGTTGTCCTGACTGCAGTCCTGTTTGCTGTACCTTCCTCGTAGCGGCGTCTGTCATCCTGCTGCTCGTCTTTGACGACAGACGGCCGAGGCAGACAGATGGGACACAAGTCCCGGCCTGTCAAACCCGAACAGCATCTCAGGCTTTCTGACGCCTCTGGTGTTTTACCGCGGCTGTTTTTGTGATCTGAGAGGGTGCGTATAGTCCGCTTTAGCAATAAGAACGTCTAAGAAAAATACTCTATAATTGTGATCTACCTCAGGCTAATCCTGCAGAGATGAGAACATAAGATGATTGTTTTTACTACTTGAGGTAAACCGCAGAATATTTATGTCGTTTTGTGTGCAATTTATTTTTTGTGGCTTGGCTTTCACCTTTAAAAATACTTTCTTACTTAAATACGTCAAGAATCAGACTTTAGTTTTACAACCTTTTAAAACACTACTTTCTATACTTTTAAAAACATTAAAACAACTTGCAAAAAAGGATTTCAAATCTTGTTTTATTACAACAATAGTTATCATTTTGAGGGGTGGATTTCATTAAGAAGGTTTTAAGCAGCAAATGTCTTTAAACCTCTTCTCATTCAAAAAAAGCCAAATATATTTTTTCTGTTAATTGGGGTAAGACAGAAGCTCAGTATAAAAAATATGAACCATCTATAAAGATGGATGGTCATAAGTCTATGGTCCAATACCAAACTTTCACTTTATTTATGTCAACATTTACAACATAAATGTGTCAAGTGGTATGAAATCTTTTTTTTTTTACCAAAAATTATTCGTATTTCTAAATATTCTGTAAAATGTTACCTACAACATTTTTTTGTTTTCATTATGATTATTAAAAACTAACACCTGTTACCTTCAGCAGAGCTTTTAACATGATAAACGCTAAGAATCGTATACTTTTTTTTAATCCGTTAGGATTTTCATGGTAATAAAAGCATAAATTTGGCCTGTTTAATTTGTTGATCTGTCTCTTAATGGGGATTCTGCCCGTATCTTCGCCAGCTGTAGTTTTAAAACTCTGATATCTTAATGGGGAAATTGGATGATGCCTTTTTGGTTCATAAGCCATAAATGTACATGTTTTTTTTTTTCTTTTTTGTAAAAAATAATCAAGGTCTAGTAGCCTTTGCTTTTCCTAAACAGCAGCACTGTTGTGGATAAATATAATTTTGCATTTTAGCTATTTAAAAAAAATACATTTCATTGGTTTAAATAGATTTTCACTCACGTTTGTATCAGATATTACCTCCGTCCAGATAGATTTACACATATAATTTTGTTTTTCCTGTTCCAGACTACTCCTTCTAGTACTCTTCTAATATAGGAAAGAGCCAATGTGACAGAAGTTTTATAACGTAACACAGCATTGCCCTTCCAAAGCTCGCGCTGTTGCTTCACTGGCTGAAGAAAGGAGGAAGCATTCATCCCTCACTTGAAGAAAAAGAGAATTTTGGTATTTGGGAAAGAGTTTTGTAAACATTGCTACTCAAACTAAAAGGTCCCCAATATTCTAGCTCTATTTTGTTAGCTCCATCTTCATCAGTCAACTGACGTGTGGCTACGCAAGTGAATGCTGAACATGTCGCTCTGTCGCTCTTTTGAGGTTTGTATATTTAATCATTTAAAGAGATCTTGTTAATTTTGATATATTGTGTATGACGTAGATCAGAGGTCTGCAGCCTGTGACTCTGAAGCAAACAGGAAATCATCAAAGTGGCTCCAACTATGGACCAACTAATGTGAATACAGGTTTTAAGTTTTTAATAGAATAGTTGCTTTATACTTCTAATAATTTTAAGATCTGATAGAAACAAATATCACCACAACAGTTTTACCCTAAGAATTTTAAGTGTTTTTCTTTAACATAAAAAATACAAATTCCATTTAAATGTTCAAAAATGAACTCTACTGCTGTAAAATCTATGAATTTTTTCAATGTTTTTTTTTTTTAAACATAGTTAGCACATCTAAACAAGCCTAATTAAGCTGTGCTAAAGTAAAAAACAATGCCTTAAATTTTAATGGTTGAAGTCCTTTGACCTTGGTATAGTACATGGGTACAGATTGGTTTGTT
This sequence comes from Orestias chungarensis, assembly GCA_032876305.1. Lineage (NCBI taxonomy): Eukaryota > Metazoa > Chordata > Actinopteri > Cyprinodontiformes > Cyprinodontidae > Orestias > Orestias chungarensis. Next base: position 2,708,584 of record JAVLVB010000957.1, read on the forward strand.
TTCTGCTAAAAAAAGGAACTGAAACAGGAAACAAGAACTATTACGTTTTAGATTAAATCAAAGACATCCTGTTAAACATTTAAGGTTAAATTGTAAGAGTAAATACTGAGATAAAGCTTTTCTTCACCAAATGTTCAGGTACTGAGAATCTCCAACGGAGCTGTTAAAAAAATGTCCCTTTATTATTACTTTTCGTACTTTAATAAAGGTTTTAATCAATTCAAACTTGCATTTTTGTTTAATTTTGACATTTATCTTATATTAAAATATTTTTGATGATCTGAATCGGCCAGATCAAGAGAAATGTTTAACGGGGGGCAAAATGTTTTTCTATAAAATTGTGGCTTTGTTTGGCAAAAACATTTTTATAAACTAGATGAATAGTGATGCTTCAACTACTGTTGAAGTCAACAGCTATTAGACAAGTCTCTCTTTAACTATTGATGAGGTTATAAGTGTTCCACTTTCTCCGGACCTTCCTCTGCTTTCTCTTGCTCGCTTTACTTCCTGCCTGTTATTTCAGCTGGAGACAAATCTCGAACTGGACGCTGCTCCCTCTGTCTTCGCCAGCATGGCTTTATGTATTATTAAACACTGCATGCGGTCTCCTCCACAAAACCTGTGTTTTCGCTGTAGAGGGCCTGGAGGCTGCGCTGTTTAGTATTTTGTGGTGGAGGGCGGCACATGAAGCCGGCGGCTGCAATCCCCCGTTTGTCATCCGTGAGGAGAACAGTCACCTCAGTCACTTCTCAGAAACCACAAAGGTCCATTGTGATTCATATTTCTCATGCGGATGAATACCTACAGCCATTACAGGGTAGTATAGAAGCTGGTTTAAGAGCTTTAAAGACCAAAAAGTTTAAGAAGTTCACCTGGACTGAATGAACTGATTTAGCTTTTTTAAACATAAAACATTTATTGGATTTGCAGAATAAAACAAAACGGTAAAAGGAAAGAGCCTGAGGCGTCCGTTTTTATCAAGCAGGCTTCAGATCTTAAAACGATGGATCGAAATGTTTCATCTGAGATCTGCCTGACAGCGGATCGTTTTTGTTATTACAGATGGACTTGTGCCTGGGCTAACCAATATTACATTTCACGCGCTTAAACCGTGTGTCAAATCCAACCTCATCACAGGGAAATCCAGGCCTCATGAAGAGAAGGGGCTGGTTTCTATTACAGAGGACAACATTCAAACCGACGGCAAACCTTTAAAGACTCCCCGGATGGGGAGCGCCGTCAAACCCACTGAGAGCTCGAAGCTTCAAGTCGAGACAAAATGTCGAGCTTACCTTGCATTGTTGTGTTTGTTGGCTCTGGGAAGAGCGGAAGAAGCAGGAGATAGATGAGGTAGACGAGGGACAGGACATTGTACCTGAACAGGCAAGCTGCAGAGCAGAGCAACGAAAAAGAAGCTTAAATCACAATAAAAAGAAGCTTCTTTTTTTTTTTTTTTAGATCAATGCTAGTATAATGTTTTATTGTAAAAATATTAAGGCAGCAGATCAACCGAGCAAAGATGAAGGAGAAACATGTGGTTAAAATCAACTAAATGTTACTAGTGAAGTAAAAGTTGGCTCTGGCTATGAAAATCCCTTCACTGAATAAACGAAACAAACGCAGGCTAATCATCTCGTCACCCCCCCCCCCCAAAAAAAAACAACAAAAACAACATCAGTAACCAATTCAGTACCTTATGTTTGTTTTCAAAGCTAAATTTTTCTCCCTTTAGTCCCCAGATGTTGAGAGACCTCGTTAACTTGCATCTTTCTGGTCTCTAATAAATGAAGTCTGAATTACAAGGAAACTTTTATTCAAGGGGATCTGACACAATTTAAAGTAAACCAGTAAAATTGTTATAATTATCAACAACAAAAGGCATCTGTGTTTTTATTCTGTGATTATTCTAGTTGACAGAAAGCAACGACGACATTCCTGTCGATACGATACCAACATGGCGGTCTTCAAGTTTTGTCCGATTCTGATATTGACCCGACACTATTTCAGCATGAATCATACTGACTTTTTTTTTTCTTACTTCACCGTGTATATACTTCAATTCCTTCTCCTTATTAGAACTTATTTGTTAGCCCTTTGTTCTGTGATTGTTTGAGGTATTGGTTTTTTTTTGATGACTAGTTGGTCGTGTTTAACTTCCCTATTTCTGTTCCACCATAGGAAACTGGTGCATGAAAGGTTTTAAACTCATCTGAAATGAGTGCAAAAATTGTTAACGTTTATAAAGTCGATTTGGATTACAACACATGTGAAACCTGTGTGCTAACCTCCATAAATATTATTGTGCATGTATCTCTAGATCCACATTTGCAAACAGTATGAGAGTGTGTTAAAAGTTCTAACTCTTGCAAACAGAGTTTGCAAGAAAATACATTTTCATATATTAAAATTCAGCTTAAAAATGCATAGAAGCATGGATAATGTCAACAATGTTTCTGTTACAGAAAAGTAAACCGCTGTAAAAAAAAACTTTTGATAGGTTTATATAAATTCTTTTAACACAAGGAATTCATTATTTTATTTTACTTTTAGTTTTTTTTTATTATTCACTCACTTATTTTAGTAATGACATTTTTAAACAGAAAAAATGAAAAGGAATAACACTCATTTAATGACATAAGATCTTTGTCAGATCAATCTGTGGAGAGAGAAATATAAAATCCCCCTATAACTTGCAATTATGCAAATAGACCTAGTCAAAAAAAAGTGCATGCAGATTTTATTATGCATTACACCTGGAAGTTTGACAGAAAACAAAGAGCCGTTAAGATGGAAAGGATTATAAAAATCTTTCAAAGTAAATCAATAGGAATGGTGCCAGAAAATGCTAGTTAAGCTAAGTCAGCTGTGTCTAAAACTTTGGGCCCAAACAAAACGGGAGGGTTGTAAAACAGAAGCATCTCAGTGGACCAAGGAAGAGTTTAAAAGTGTGAAAGAATGCAGAGTATCTTTACAAAGATGAATGAGCAGAAAAATAAATCAATTTTGCAGAGGGTAATGTCAATAAATAAACTGAAATAAATCGAACCCATTTACAGAAACTAAAAAGAAAAACTCAAAAAGACATAGTAATATGTTTGGGATGACTGGATGAAACAGAAATCTGTGATAAAACCTAGATACACTAAGATGACTCCATAAATAAAAAAGGAGATTTAGACAATTATTAAAATGTAAAGATGCACAACAGGTTATAATGATGCTCGTTTGCATAATTCAACTTGTGCAAATTACTGTATAATGCAAACATAACCTACAGTGTGGCTGCATATTTCTTCACTCAAACAATTATGGAGAAAAAAAACAGACGTACATTTATAACAACAGTTTAATTTGCCTGATAGTTTAGAGTTACATTTGTAATTTGTCTGGACCCCAAAGTATAGCCTCGTTAGCCTAAACAGGGGTGTCAAAAGTGATATTGTAAATACGTGTGAATACTGACTGCAAGAAAGCTACAAATATGGTCTTTCAACAGAACCTCTTAATCCATGGAGAGTTTGAATTAATTAATTAGAGCAACATTAAACTGAAACGTTCGTACAATGAAAACATTGTGTACAAAACATAGTAATCGTCTTTCCATTAACAGGCTTTAACTCAAAAAGTGTCCAAGTCTGATCTTCATCAAGTTATTAAAATTGTCTAAATAAATAAAGCAAAGATAAAGTGAATCAAATTCAGTTCTTAGATATGAAAATTTGACTTTCTTTATTTCAGTTTTTTTCCAAACATCATGGCTGAAATATAATATTCCCCTTAATAAAACCAACATGTTAAATCCTTTTTTAATTGTTGGATCTACAATGATCTACTTTTTGTTATACTGATTTATTTGCAAAGTAATGGTAACTTTGACTTGACAAAGTTTGATCGAGATTAGAGCGTTTGTAGCTATTTGTTTTGATCCTCATCAATGTATTCAGTATAATATCTTTATCTCTATTTTATGAATTTATACATATAAAATGTTCACACTTAGTAATTTGTTTTGGTTTGCATCTGTATTACATTAAAACTTGCTTTGAGGTTAGAAGCTCTGATATTTTCAGTAAGTATTCTGACTTTAAGAGGATATTATTGTTGCATTTCCAACTGGGAAGTCAGAAAAAAAAACTTCCCAGTATAAAGACCAAACAACGGTCGGTTGTGGCAGACGGCTGCTTGTACTGAGCCAGGTTCTGCTGGAGTTTCCTTCCTGTTAATAGGGGATTTTTTCCTCTCCACAGTCGCTACATGCATGCTCAGCATGAGGGATTGCTGTAAAGTCAACGACAACACAAGTCATTGTTTCGGTCTGCTGATTCCTGAGGAGTGAATGCTGCAAGTCAATGGCTCGATGCAATCTGCTGGGGTTCCTTAGACTGGAAACTTTTTCAAACTGATTTGTTATGATGCATCTATGATTTTAATTAATTTTCTTGTAAAGTGCCTTGAGACAACATCTGTTGTAAATTGGCGCTATATAAATAAACTAATTGTTGAGAACATCAGTAACCGCTTAGGTCTACCCAAGTTGGATTTTTTTTAAGCAAATATGGTAATCTTAGTTAACATTAACAAACAAATATATTTTCTTCAACTCTAATGGAAATCTTTATTAATGGCCAAACTGTAGTATTTTAAATTCCAATTTGCGTCCTAAAAATCCCTTCACAGTCAAATGTGTAGCAATTATCATATCGTTTATTGTTATCCCGATAAATCATGATAACAATTATGATTTATCGACACAATGATTAATTATATTTGAAACTCAAACATAATTGCATGCTTCACTCACATTTGTTTTTAATAAATATAAAAAAATATATAAATAAAGGAAGTTGCCATGTGCAGTTTGATGATAACCCCTCCATTTAGTGTTTTAAAGACGCTTATTAGGTTTTCTCGTTATCGTGATAGAACCAGGAGATGACGTGACAAAACCTTTAACTTATAATCAATCCAGCTCTACTGGCAAGGCATTCTTTTCCTGTGGCATTGTTTCTTAGTAAGCGTTTTGATTTAATGGTAGATGCAACAGTGTGACAGGGGGTTTGTTTTTACTCACTAGTCATGGTAATGATATCTGCCTGGAGGTTAAAACTATTCTGTAGCGGCTCCCTACAATCAAACAATTTATCTAGTAAATGAAAGTTGCATCAAGTCAGTGGATTATATTAGTAGTTATTCCTTAATGAGTCACACTGTGCTGTACAAACAAACCAAACAGGGGACATAAATGACGTTTCTTAGTCTTTTTGATGAAGGTTAAAACACTTAAAAGCAAGCATGACTTCCAAAAGGCATTAATTGATGTATTGATCTTCAGTCCAACGCGTTTCCAGCTAGCATCTGTGCTGACTGCAGGTTTTTACCATTTAAACGACTCGCATCTTCTCCTCGTTGACTGTCAACTAACACTTGCAAAACATACCACACCAACTACAGTACATATCAACCACGTCCACAGTATTTTATTTTTATTTCCCTCTTCCTGAATGACTCAAGCGGTGCAAAGGGCAAAACATCATGGTTTCAATTACAGTTTAAACCTCAAACCAAGCAGAAAATATGGCATAAACATTGACATGTCTTTGATTTTTCTTTTTTTTTAGGCCAGGATGCGAGGGAGGAAAGTACACAGTGACTCTGTCAAACATGTGGACACTCAGTCTGACCTCCTAAAATTACTCTTTACCGTTATATCAACAAGCTCTGGGTTTACAACCAAATCGGCCGTACGAGTTATCGTCTAAATCACAGAATTCAGGAGCTGAACTCCTGAAAAATTACACTT
>JAVLVB010000957.1:2723988-2763553 GCA_032876305.1 Orestias chungarensis
TATATATATATATATATATATATATATATATATATATATATATATATATATATATATATATATATTCTTTTTTTTTTTTCAGCCACAGCTATTCTTGATTTGACAAATACAAAATAAATTTATGTACAATCAGTAAGTTACCTGGTTTGCAGTTTTTTAAAGTGTTTTATTAATCATTAAGAGGTTTCTTTTAGAAAATATTAACCTTTTTTTCATTCTTTTTCATCCATTTTTTGCTAAGTCTCTTTCTTATTGCTGAATCACGAACCTGTGGGACAGTAAATGAGGTCTGCAGAGCTTTGCATGTTTGTTTTTTTCTTTAGTGACCTCCTGGATGAGTTGTGGAGTAATTTTAGTAGGTCTTTTAACCCCTGTTCCATGTTTTCTCCATTTGTAGGTAACTACTGTCCTCCTTAGAAATTGTTTTATGACATTTACAGACTAATATATCATGACCTTCTTGGTTCTTCTTTAAAGTTGGGTCTAATGTTTAGCTTTTTGAAATCACTGGTTTTCAGGATCCACTACTATTAATTCTTCATCTGAGATCTCCAACTCCAGTTGTGCATGTCTTAGATGCATACGTGCTCAAACACAGCTGAATCAGTTGATTTATTTAAATGTTTATCATGCTATCAACTTTAGCAAAGATTTACATCTAGAACCTTCAGGATGGCAGATCTCAGGACTGATTTTGGTGTGATAGATGTTTTAGACGTTTTCTCCTGCACATGCACATTTGAATCAAATAAAGCATTACCTTCTCCGCATGTCTTTCAATCTTTGAGCATTAATTTATTTAGGTGAATTGTGTGGAGGCGGGGAAACATCTAAAACATGCCGGAGCAGGACTGAAAACCAAAACTTTACCCTATCTTGTGTCGCCAGACAGATACTACTGAAGTGATTTCAAAGGTCTTGCCATAACTCAAACTTGGGTTGGATAGTTTTCTATATGAATGAAGGAAATCATTATGAAGAACAGATTTATTTATTTTTTTTGACTGATATTAACCTTTAATTTGCTAAACTGAAACATAAACGTATGAAAAAAGCTACCATGAAAATCTATAAGTAGGCAAATACTTTTTCCCACTTCCTGTACAAGGTTGTTGTTCTAAAGAAAAAACTGAAAAATACTAGTTAGTTAGATTTAAAAAAAATGATTGGAAAAGTAATTTAAAACGCGGCAAACACTTTTCTTAGAGATTAACTTTGAAAGATCCTGATCATGATCATTTTAAAAGATCACAAAAATTCTCCCTACTTTGAAACAGGACATTTAAAAATATGTGTAGCACCACATGTCTCTTTTACATTAGTTCGAGCCACTGGTGGGACTACACCATTGAAACATATCAGCTGAAGCAGGAAAGGGAAAAGACGGACGTTTTCCTGCCTGACCGTTTCATCCTATTGCTCACATCCTCTAACTGTGTTCAGAAAGCAGTTTCCACACATGGATCTAGTGGCTCTCATCATGAGAGATTCTCATCCGGACCAAAAAATAAATAAAAAAAACCTTTCAGCAAAGGATGCAGTTGCTCGCTGTGAATGTTTCCATTACATGTCATAGAGCTATTAGCTGGTAAACGTGTAAAACACCACATTTGTATACTGTTTATATAGTTGTTGTTTTTTAGCTCTAAAATTAAAAATCTAATTAAGAAAGGCATCTGAAAGAGCTCCATACACAAAGATTGAGCTGACTCATACAGTTTTTCTGGAGCTTAAATTTAGACAAGTTTTCACCTATACTTCAAACATAGCAGCGATGCTCCTTTTCTTATTCTTTTTTTTTTTGTTTGCCTAGTTTTGATGCAGATACAAATCCTGTAAGAAGGACTTTTCAATCAAAAAAAGCCTAAAACTTATAGTTCCTTTAGGAAAATGCATTTTAAGCAAGTTAATACTGTAGGCTACATTATATGGCAAAAAATAAAGTTAAGCTCTTCCTTTACTTTTTATGACTTTATGACAAGGAAGCTGTTTTTCCCGCATACTACAGAAGAAGCAAAGAGGTAGGGAATGATGGGAGTAGCCCAAAACGATCCCAGTGACCCTCCCTGTGCTTCTGAGAAAGGAAACCTCCAGCAGCTAAAGGTCCTGCTTGTGATGTGATGAATCACCACGAGGACTGAGCCAGTTTACGAAAATTAGAAACATAAACAACTAAAAACAGCAAACCTCTGGCCTGAAGTTTCACTTTTCACCGCCGGCCCAGACCGGCTTGAGGTCTGTGTGGGAGCGGTCGGAGCCGGAGACAATCAATAAAACAGCCCCAAAACATGTCAGCCCTGTGATTTGTTTGTGCTGTTTGAAGCCCAGGCTTGCTGAGCACATCTAAAGTAACATTTGTCTTTGATTCATTATTCATCCGATCCTTAAGAGGGAACTTATTCATACAACCTCTGTGTCAAATGGAGCATCAGGTCAAGCTGCTACCGAAGCACCTGTAACTTCAGAAGGTTTTAGTGACATTTTTGTCTCAAAAACTGCTGAATTATTTTGTTAAATTAAGATTATTGTTGTCATTTTGGGGGATTTTGTAGCTTTTTTTTCATATCTTAGTGTAGTTTCTGTTAGAGTTTGAGTCACTGGATCCAGCAGATCCCAGGTTAAAACCCTTTACCCCCTAAAACTCTTTGACTTCTGGGACCTTATCATCAAGAATCAAGAATAATCTTTTTCATATAGCGCTAATCTACAAAACATGTCAACTCAAGGCACTTTACAAGAAAATCAATTCAAACCATAGAAACATTATAAACAAATCCGTTTTAAAAAAAGTTTCCAATCTAAGGAAACCCAGCAGATTGACTTACAGCATTCACTCCTCTGGAATCAGCAGACCAAAACAATGTCTTGTGTTTTCATTGACTTTACAGCAATCCCTCATACTGAGCATGCATGTAGCGACAGCGGAAAGGAAAACTCCCCTTTAACAGAAGAAACCTCCAGCAGAACCAGCATCAGTACAAGCAGCTGTCTGCCACGACCGACTGGGGGTTTGAAGCGACAGAAAACTAAAATAGATGCAGAGGATACTGAAAAAAAAAGAGTTTATAGCAGCAGCAGTAGAGCGTCGCTGGCAGCATCTCAGCCCATGTTCTCTTCCAAGAAGCTGTCTCAGCTAACAGAACGCCAGACCAGGTGCGGCTACTATGGAGAGAAGAACACAAAGATAAAATGACGGCAACTAAAGCATATTTGACAAAGAAAGAAAGTAGCAGAGTGAGAAGTAGTCAGATTGTCCTCCAGCAGCCTAAGCCTACCTAAGATTCTACCAAGAATGCTCTTTCAATCCAGCCATCTCTTAGTCATCCTTCCAAGATTCACCAGTTTATCCATAATATCGGGTTTGTATTAAACAAACTCTTCATTTTAACCCTCTATATGACTTCTCAAGAGATCTGTGGAGCCTTTGGTCATCTTTCCCAAACATCTGTAACATTGAACTCATTTCTCAAACCCTATTGATGGATCTTTTCCTTATCTCGCCTTATATTGGATCTCGAAATCTTTGCGTTTTCCGATGCATCTGCTGGCCTGTCAGAGAGCCTGGAGAGAGATGGGACTGAAATTACGTTAATTTAATGCTGTGGCTCTTTCTTTTTAAATGTTTTTCAGATGTTTCTTATTGTTTGTTGTTGGACCCTCCTGTTCTTCTGTCCTCCTGTAAGACCATTTGTAAGTTTTCAGATCAATAAAAAGTCTTTCTTGATTTTGCCTTGCATCTTTCTTGAGCTTGTGTCCATGTCACACAGAAAATTGTTATTTTAAAATGTATTTCAGATGTTTGTAGTTACATTCCAACATGGAAAGGAATAGTGGCATTCATGTAATTGATGTTTGAACGATGACGGTGTTTCTAGACTTTTCTGCAAAATAAGAAAAATAACTATAAAAAATGTTACAGTCTCATTCTTTTTTGTAGTTGTTGTCGTTTCAAACATGCAAAAGGAGAAACATAAAAAAACTAATTTACAGAAAATATCTAGAAACTAGAAATATTTAGAATCATGGGATGTTTTGAGATAAAAACAGCTCTAGGAACACAATAAATTCAAGATTTTCTTTCTTTTTCTGTTTCTCTCCCCAGACGTTTCAGTTCCGCTCATTACAAAAACACACACAAATTATAAAATATCTTGAATAAAAAGGTATAAAGATTCCTTTAAAATGCTAAATATTGTTTGACTAAAATCCAGGTCTGACCTGGCTGCAGTAACAAGAAAGCATAGCTGATGGGATTAGTGTCTAAATTGCTTCAGTATCGATCCACGAGTGAAATCCAAACTGAGCGTGCTCAATATTTACACTTTCCATGCTCTCTAAAGGTTCGACTTCTGAAGTTGGCTTGTTTCTGCTGTGATGGAGGACAGATCTGCTCTTCAGGAGGGTAAAAAAATAGATTTGTATGTTTTTGACGCTTACACTTTTTTAAATAGAATCGAATAAAATGATTGATTCCTTTTTTTTAAATAAGAGAGTTAATATAATAATGTAAAGTCCTTTTAGAGTCTCTCTTTAAAGATTGTATGGATTAAAAACCAAGAATATTAACCTCATACCAGTGTTTGGTTTAAGGTTGTGGGTGGTTATCAGGATAAGGCAACAGCTAAAATGGATAAAAAAATCACCAGGATAATTTCACTTAATGCTTCCTTCTTAATTAAGTCATGTAAAAGGAGTCCAGATCAAGTATCGGAAGAATAAATGTGGAGATGCGTATTAGAAGCTTTACTCCCATGTTTAAAATACCTTTTTTGTAAGTATTAAATGGTGAAATGTTTCACTCCTATGTCTAATGAATTCACATGAAATGTGTGACTAAACAGATTTACCTTTTTTTCATGACATTCCAGGTTTTTGAGCTGTACTTGTATTTCCACAATTCCAAATCTTAAAAAACGACATTTTTTCAACCTTGGACCCCTTAATGATTTCTGCCTGTTGATCAGGAAACTGAACATGGAGTTTAATTTTTTTTTCTTCTTTCACAACATCATATTTGCCCTGTTCTTTGTTTGCTGCAACACAGAGTAGCTCTATGGGCTCTTAAATGCTTTGCATAATGTTTCAGGGTAATGATTTCCCTTAAACGATGCTTAACATGTGTTTAGCCTTTTATCACCTAGCCTCCTCAAAAAGCCGGAAGAACCTAATGTTAATGCACACCTAACGGATGTAGGCTTCATCGAAAAAGACGTGGATTTCGACAGATTGTTTGTAACACAGCATTACGTCTTGAAATATTTACATCCCCAGCAGCTGACCCTCTCCCCTGCATAATTGAGAACCGTTCCTGCTTTTAAGAAAGGCACCAAAGCACGGATGGAGTGCAGCTTTTAACACGGCAGCGATTATCCCGGAGATTAAACTTTGATGGGGTTTTATTGTGCTCCTCAGGAGAGAACATCAAAGAAAACACCAGAAGTGATTTTAAAATAGTTTAAGCTAAAGATCTGAGTGAAACGTCTGAGGAGTTTCGTTTGCTCGCTGCAGATTGAAATGCAGAGCAATAAATAATGAGGTCAGCAACTTATTCTTCTCTGATGCTCAGAGTCATAATTCAGTGTTTGCTTTGTTAAAATCACCAATAAATAAGTTGTAAAAGGAAATTTTAAGTAATATGTTTTGAAATATTTGCTGCAATTATTTCATTAAGTTTTGGCAGGATCTGACCTCCATACCTACATCTCGCTGTCCCTGTGATAAAATGCATTTTATGTGTCTTCATTAAACTGAGACCCCTCCCTGTCACTTTGGTGAATGTTGCTTCAGATTGTGGAGGATCGATGATACACACATAAAATACTTATTATACTTTAACTGCAAGTTTGTTTTTATATCCCAGTACGATAAAAGCAAGAAATAAAGCAGATTATTCTCTATATAAATGACTTAAACTTTGTTATTGGGATTACTGGGATGCAGGCAGCCTTGTGTTAAAGAGTCTGGTTTGTTATTGTCCGGTCAGCTTTAAACCCCAGAAAACTGTCTTGGCATTTAAGGACAAAAATATCCTAATTCACAAATGACAATACACCATGGATGGATGGATTTAAAACTGCATCTTTGAATAAATGTAATATTTGTCTCATATCAACATTCAAAAAGTTGAAATCAACAACACTGCACTTACTTTGGTGATGATTTTAATATACGAACATAATGAACTGCTGTAAATCACACATGAATGTCTTTCTTTCTGTTGTTTTCCATTTTAATATCCGTGGTCTTTCTCAATTTATACACACTGAATAACAAAGCTGTGTTGTTTAAATGTGATTAGCTTTTCTGAAAGTGCAAAAATGGTTATTTAATATAAACAAATACCAATGATGGTTTGAAGGTTGACGGGAGCCAACCAAATGTGTGCCAATAACAGTGAATATGACGGGAACACAAGATCTTTGACAAACACGACACAAAAAGTAAACACAAGAAAACACAAAACAAATAAGGAAATTGTTATTTGTGGTCTTGTGTTCTTACTTTACCCCCCATGTTTATTTATGGTTTAATGTAGTAAAGTGTACTTGGGTGTTTTGAAAGGTGCTGGCAAATTAAATGCAAAAGTAACAAAAAATATCTAGAATAAACCTATCATCACATCAAGTAAATTCATTTTAAACCAACCTATTGAGTGCTAGATTTGCTTGAAGTAGTTGCTTTCTTCTTACTCTCTCTCACACACACAGATAACACACACACTTCAGTCATTTAAATCACTAAATTATTTCTGCCCTGTAGAAAAAACTAGATGCAGAGATGTTTAAACTCCTCCAGTAATGTGAGGATACTTTGCCAAGAGCTGATCATTTACCATGATAACACAGCCAGTTATTTCTGCTGCATTAAGTATAATGCAATTGGAACTGGGAACTAAGTGTGCTCACTTAAAAGGTTTCTTGACGAGTTTGCAAAAACTATTGCTCTCCATCACTTATTTCCATTGAAGATCAAAGCAGACAAGATTATTACAAAGGAAAATATTCTTTTGAAAAATAAAAATTGTGTATTGTTTTTGCTTTTAATCCTCTTTTAGGGTTGACGTTGCACTAAAGAGAGAAAATGTATATACAAATTGTGTCTTATAGCGCTTTTGGATTGCTTGATTTATAGAACATGTCATCATTTATAAAGGTAGTGCATTAAGTGCTTTGGTTCCGTTTGTTTATATGTTTTTTTTCCCTTATAACAGGTTTTATTAACGCAACACCTTAACGCTCTCTAGAATAATGTAAGCAACTATAGCTAAATTACATTTGTACAAATATTTTATTTAAATGTTAAAGTTTGGTTTCTTTTGGCTCATTATATTTGTATTTGAATGGCATCTATAGAAAACTTTATTTAAACCCATAACTGCTACATAAACAATTAATCCGGCTGCTATTTGTTTATTCAGCCACCAGAGGGCGCTACGTAACTGCGTCATCACGTCTGAGCCGGTAGGGGAGGTAGAGGAGGAGCCAATATGGCGACGTCAAATATCTGCCGCCTGTTGTTTTGCTTATTATTGATTTTTCTGGAATGCATCGCGGCTAAATACTTATCGGGGTCCTGCCACAAGCCCGTCAAAGATGGCACACCCGACCGAGTCAGGTAGGAAACACTCTAATAGGGAAGAAGGTCAAATGTTTTGTTGTTGGCGAGTAAAAATACAGAAGCTACGGTGACTAATTAGTAATCTATTACTTATTGGCTTCACTTGTGCCGAGCAATAATCACTCATCTTTAGACAAAAATAAACAAACTAACAAAACAAAACAGATTCTGTAAAACTTTTAGCTAATTATGATCAAACTTTATTTATAAAGGACTTTACATACAATGTTACACAAGCTGCTTTACAGAGGCTCAAAATGTGGGGAAATTGATGTGAGCTAAATCAGACAATCCCTTATATTAGGATAGAGCATTTTGGTAATTTTGGTTATATGTTCTGCATAAAACACCACAGGTGAGATTTATGTTTTTTTATTAAAGCATTAAAACACATTATACCCTGCTGTTAAGTATTGTGGAGGATGTGTAATGCTGTGTGTTCATGGTGGGCAACATTGATCTTGATACATTTATTTCAATCACAACAATAAAGAAATTTTGATTGTTGATAAATTCAAAAGAAATAAATGTTTATTTATTTTTTGCAGTTTATTGATAGAAATCACTCTTTTGCAGCAGGTGAAGCTACAAAATGTAATTTTAAATTGGTATGCTTTTCAACAGCAGTATTTGGGTTTATAATTTTATCTTTAATACAATAGAACCACGGTTTATTGCCTACCGGTCACTATCACCTACTCTGGGCCTCTTGCTCTTCATTATTACAAACTGATGAAAATGTCCATCTGAAGTCTGTTCAGACAGTTTTCTGGCTTTCGGTTGAAAATGCATTTGAACGTGTATGTTTTTGCAAGGAACAAGTGAAAATACCACTGAAAGAAAACCACAAGGAAGAACGAGAACTTATTGGGGGAACTTTATTTGCAAGATTTGACTGTCTGGATGCAATAAATAATTTTTTACTCTAAACAGCAGATTTAAAGTTTAATAATTTGAAGCAATATGTAACTTAATGTGAAGACATTCTGCAAACTCTGAGGATTTAGTTTTCCTAAGTTCTTCCCACATAAATCGATTTTGAATCAAACTTTAGCTTCAAAAATCAGAATCAAAAGCTTCGAAGGTGAAATACTTGCATCCTCACTTCACAGTAACGGCTTCTTTCTCTCCATGTTTCTGTAGGACTCGTCCACGGCCACACGAGTACATCAACGCGTCGGCTCTGCCTCCGTCGTGGGATTGGAGGAACGTCAATGGGAAGAACTATGTGAGCATCACGAGGAATCAGCATATACCTCAGTACTGTGGCTCCTGCTGGGCCATGGGAGCCACCAGCGCACTCGCAGGTAACGGTAAATGTAGACTACATAATGTCACCCTCAAGGATTGGGTATGGTATAATATTTTGTCTCTGAAGGGATAGAAGACGTTAATCCGAGACGGGTAATGTTAAACAAGCAAGCAAAGAAAAGACCCATTAAAACTGCGCTTCCGGTTACATTTAGTTTCAGAGGAAACAGAAACGGCAGTGGTTTCACTGTAACGCTTCAAATCCTTGTTTTTGAGATCGCATCAACATTAAGCGAGGTGGAGCGTGGCCGTCCGCTTACCTGTCCGTGCAGAACGTGATCGACTGCGGCAGGGCGGGCTCCTGTTTCGGAGGGGATCACCTCAGAGTCTACGCCTACGCTCACAAAACGGGGATTCCTGATGAAACCTGCAACAACTACCAGGCTGTCAATCAAAGTAAGACATCAACGAGTTACCAAAGCGTCTGCAGATGCCTCTCCCATGTTAAGATGAGTAGAAATCTAAAAGGAAAAATGAAATTTTACATGTACACCGACGTGCTTCTCATATTTTTGGCTTGTAATACAAACCATTAAAAGTCAAGTTTATTTCTGAGGCACATTAGCATCAAGGCACCTCTAAGTGGTTTACATGATTAAAACATCAACAATCAACACTGTTTGAAATTGTTAATCAATAGAAAATCTT
The DNA here is from genome assembly GCA_032876305.1 of Orestias chungarensis. Taxonomy (NCBI): domain Eukaryota; kingdom Metazoa; phylum Chordata; class Actinopteri; order Cyprinodontiformes; family Cyprinodontidae; genus Orestias; species Orestias chungarensis. The sequence continues at coordinate 2,733,565 of JAVLVB010000957.1, forward strand.
AAACAAGTGGGTTTTTAGCCGCGGTTTCAAATAACTCTGTGTTTTTTGTTGTTTCAACGTTTTCTGGGAGTTTGTTCCAGATTGGAGGAGCATAAAACTGAACGCTGCTTCTCCGTGTTTGGTTCTGGTTCTGGAGAGGAAGCTGGAACCAGAAGACCTGAGCGGTCCGATACTTTTTTTCTATGAAGCCCCTAATAATCAAGCTCCATCATACATCAGAGATCAATCCATACGTTACTAACAGCACTTTGCTCTCAGCCTGCAGGTTTACAAGTGGTTCCTAGAATGGGAGGCAGATGTTTTAGTTCTTAGCTGCTCTACCTGCCCATTTAACTTCGAAAGCATATTATGTTTTTTTGCGCATGTTGGGCAACGATTGAAGATCTTAATTGAATTAATCTCGTGAATCCTTTTGCAAATAACCAAGATTCACCTCATTATTATGCATAGAGTTCAACAACTGATTTAAAAGTGTTTATCAGATTTCAAGATACTCTTTAATGTAAAAAAGTAATTTCTTTTTGCAAGCATTTCAGACAAATGAGGTACTTTTAACTGAAGAGTTGACCTTCTAATAAATTACGACTTAAACATTAAACATGCTCAAAAAAAAAAAATTCAAACCCGAAGCAGTTTGTGTTCAAGAGGCAACGTTGATGTATTTATTTTGTTTAAATAAAGGTTACCCTCTGTCTAAAAGCAAAAAATTAAACAGGCCTATTTGTTAAATTAGCGCACATCACAGTTTGTGATGTTAAGATGCTGTTGCGGTAATCAGTGCGACTAAAGATGAACACGGGGATGAATTTCTCTAGATCTTGTTGGGACATCAGTCCTTAAATGCTACAAATGTTCTTCAAGTGATAGAAGGTCGTCTTTGTAACCGTTATGATGTGCCTCCGAAGGTTCAGCTCCGAGTTGGATCACTACCCGCAGGTTTCTGATCTGATCCGTGGCTTTCTCTGTTTGTTTCAGAGTGCCTACAGTTCAATCAGTGTGGCACATGCTCGTTCTTTGAGTCCTGTGCCGTTGTTAAGAACTACACGGTTTGGAAAGTTGGCGACTACGGGGAACTGTCTGGAAGAGACCAGATGAAAGCAGAAATCTACACCAACGGTCCCATCAGGTAGAGGATGTTGTTATTTCTATCAAACTACAACATCAGTGAGAGCTTTATATGCAGTCATCACAATCATGAATGTAACACATTCTCTGCTGTGAAAGTGATCAATTGAATTGTTTTTAATGGTGGGAAAATAAAAAACAAGTTTGATTTATTGGATCCACACTATAGATTTCTTGTTAAATATTTTATTTGAGGGTTTTAGTAGGACTTAAAATACATGTACAAAGAAAACATTTCTGATGTGTATTTTAAGTAAAGTGCTTTTCTGGTCAGTTCATTTACGCATTTATACTTTGTTTCTGTCATGTTTGTCTCAGTTGTGCCCTGATGGCAACCGATGGCCTTGAGGATTACTCTGGCGGGGTTTTCTCTGAGTTTCACCCGCTCTGCCTGCCCAACCACATCGTCTCGGTGGCCGGCTGGGGCGTGGACGGCGACAGCGGCGAGTTCTGGATCGTCAGGAACTCCTGGGGAGAGTTCTGGGTCGGTTTCATTTCACTTCTCACCTTCAGCCGACCCCAGATTGACGTTCTTCAGACTATGAATTCATTCACTTGCTTAATATTTTGCTGTTTGGCTACGCAGGGGGTTTTGTTTTCTGCTGTAAAGCCACTTTTTGTGGGAAGAAACTTAGCTATCAGAAACTGAATCTGTAATTGCAAAAGTAAATGTATTGGGTTAAAAAAGAATTTCACTAAATTGAAACTGAATTAATTTGCTTTGAACCTGAATATCCTAGTCTAGAAAATTCAGTTTCACCATCTTTACTTTCAGTTGTATGAAACAAATTCAGTTTCAAAATTCATTTTTTTGTGCCGCACATCCGGGTGCTTGAGGAACGCCACATAGCAATCAAACTCAGATTCACTGATTTACTCAGAGCGGTACACAATGCTTGGGCTTGACGGGGGATCCTCCACCATGTGTCTAGCTTGTATTACATTTATTACATGTGTAGAAAGTGTCAGGTAAATGTTACAGAGTGAAAAAGTATTCTTCTTTGCATGGTAGGCATTAATATACAGTTTTCATTTGTCTTTGAGCATCTTTATTTTGATCGACTTTGATTTTCTCTGTAACTCTGATGGTGAGGGGGTGGGGAACATCAAATCACTTTACTTGCAGGTGGTGTTATTAATTAACACTCCTTTAAAGAGAGTCTGCAAGGCGGAGTCAGGGAGCCTGGGGAGCTGGAACGGAAAGGCCCAGGCTCCAGAAGAAGGAACCCACACGCCCAGCACAGGTGCCAAGTGGATTCACAGACAGATGACCGACACAGATGATATGGGCAGATGTTTCCTCTGTCCGCGCCTCTGAGTAATGTTTTATGCCCGTCTGTGGTGATCAGGGGTTACCATTGGAAGTACGGCACAAAATAAAGTAGTGGCGTACTGGCGTTTTCCCTGAGTCTCCCTCTCTATTAAGTAGCTTAGCGCTGGTGAGGAGATTTGCTGGAGTGTCGCAGAAGCTGTAGTGTGGTGAAAACATTGGGTGGAACCATTGGCTGGACAGTTATTAATTTTTTGTGATTTTTTTAGTACTAGTTTTTAATATTGTTTTGGACACAACAGGAAAAACAGTTGAACTGATTTATTTAAACTTTTCAAACTGCTCTTTGGGAGTGTGAGTTGTTGCTTCCCGTTGTATATGTGGGTAAATAGTTGACTAACTGGGCTACTAAATGATGGACTAAGTATAGCATGCACACGAAATACTAATTTGTGGCCACGAAATATATGTAAAGTGCATATAAAATGACTTTGAAGTAGAGATCAAGTGAACTATTGCAGGAGATCTGTAACTTTTAAGTTACACTCAAGCTCAGTGTATGGTGGGTTTGTAAATATGTGCAGAAGTGGGTGGTGCTGTGCGCTGTCAGAACACGAAGAATAGTGCAGAGAGCAAACCGTGTGCGTGCGGTTTTGTGTTTTGGCAGTATGCATCAGTATGCATGCAGCTGGTCATCTGACATGGTGGAGGATCCCCCGTCAAGCTCCAGCATTGCATACCGCTCTGGCTGACAGTGATGTGAAACGTAAATCGGTGAATCTGAGTTTGATTGCTCTGGATTCCTCAAGGAGCCGGATGTGTGGCACAAAAGAACGGAATTTTTCAACTGAATTTGAATTATAGAACTGAAAGTAAAAATAGTGACTGAATTTTCTAGACAATGACATACAGTTTCATTGTAAATTAACTCAGTTTCGAAGTATTTAGTTCAGTTTCAAATTAGTGAAATTCTTTTTCAACCCAATACATTAATTTAAAAATGTGCAAATTTCAGACTCAGTTTCTAATGGCACACGTTTCTTCCCAAATACTTTCACAAACTACAATTTTTAAAACTTGTCTTGTATGTTGTTTTTTATTAGGGAGAGCACGGCTGGGCGAGAATCGTCACCAGTGCCTACAAAGGAGGAAAAGGCAACTGGTTTAACCTCGGCGTTGAGAAAAACTGTGCATACGGCGATCCTGTTGTAGCGTAACTTCCTTCTACACTAAACAGCCTCACATGTGTCAAGATCTTTTGTATTTTTTATTTTTGATATTATAAATGCAGTTGACTGTTTTAAAAACTCCTTGTTCTGTGAATTTTAAGAGTTTATTTGTGTTTTGGTGAAATGTTTACATCAAAATATTGGCAGGAACGTTGCCAATTTCCTGTTTTTATTGATTTATTGGTAACCTTTTTTTTTGGGGCGTCATCATGCAACTTTAAAAATGTTCAATAATTGGTTGGACAACCTTGAATATGTGGTTGATTTTCTCAGATCCCCACAGTGAAATATAAACACTACAGGCTAAAAAGATAAACACCTCCAACATTTAGTCCCCTTCAGTTTGTATCTGGAATGTTTTGCTTTAAACTGGTTGGCCTCACACACCACAGATGCTGTGTTCAATCATACTGGAGGTTCAGGGTGTATGGAAAGCTAAGATAGTGTTCTGCTTTATTGAATCCAAACCCAGATCTGGGGGGGTTCGGGGTTTCGTCCCCAATTTATTTCCTGCCCCTTCATTTCTCCCTTGTGTTCCTTTTCTAGTGTGCTTTATTCCCATCTTTAATTTGTTTCTTCCTTTTTTACATCCTTCTGTCGTTTCATCTACCTTACATTATATTCAGTTTAAATGCATGGATGAGTTTCTCTAGATCTTGTTGGGAAATCAGTCCTTTAATCCTGGAAATGTTCTTGTAATTATCTTTATGTGTCTCTGAATGTTCAATCACTGGACTCTCCCTAAAGAAATTATTTGATTTCCATTTGGGATAAATAAAGTATTTTTGATTTCATCGAAATTATTTCTTGTGACCTTCTCCCGCTGTTTGTGTGCTTTCTTCTATCCTTATGATGTCCTTCCATCTTTTCTTTCCATTTCTGCATTTTTCCGTCTTTTATCATTTGTTTACATCTTAAGTCCATCCTTCCTTCCCTCCTTGTGTCCTTCCTACTATGTTTTTGTGACCTTCCTTGTCTCCTTATGTTATTATTTTTTTCTGTCCTGAAACTCTTTCCTTCCTCCAGTTGTTCATCTTTTATGTCCTTCTTAAGTCTGTTTATATTGCATCCTTTCTTTTGTCTTTGCTTTAACATATATTTTAATATTTCCCATTAAACTTTGTGTTTTGTAAAATAATCTTCTAGAGGGTTGTTAAAGAGTTGCACCTGAAAAACTTTAGCTGAGGTGTAGAAACCTCGGCGCCAACGACGGCACTTTCAAGCTCAAGTTTTAACTTCTATCCATTTTACGAGTCAAATGTTTTCTGTAGAATCTGCTTAATCGATTGCCTTTAGAGTCATTGCTGATTGCACCGATCGTAAAGGCCTGCTGGTGGCAGCATCATGCTGTGGGTCTGTGTTGCTGTGCACACCCTCTGAATTCTTGATGCTTTCTTTAAATCCTAAGCCATCTTGTTAAAACCTAGAGGTAGATGATGAACAATGAACCTAATCATGGATTCAAACAGCTTTTTAATAGATAAAACAGGCAAACATGAAGCTTATCAACTAACAGGAGTGGCATAAATGGATATCAGACACCCTGACCTGCTGCAGAAACCGACATTTCCTCATTCCAACATAGTTAATCACATGTTTCACTCGACGAAATGGTCCATCCCCAATGACGGGAGGTGAGCTGAAGCTCTCGTATTAAAATTCGACAGGTCTCTTGGTTTTAAGCTGATCCACTTTTTTGTTACATTTTTTTTTTGTTCCATGCTCCCATAAACAACGTTGCCCCTTGATAAATCTGGTCTAGAACCGTCGATGGTGAGAGATTCTGGTTTACGGTGATGCATCCAGGGCCAGATTTAGAAACATCAAGTTAGCAAGTACTTTAATATGTTCCATGTGAGATCGTGGCATCTTGCTGTAAATTTTTATATTTTTTAGAATATTTCAACATTGTTAACATCAAGGTTGATATACTAACTCTGCTGAATCAAATTATTGAATTAAACCTTCAACATGTCAATCTGGTTACAAGCCGTTCATTCATTTGTGCAGAAACGCGTAATTTCTTATGAATATTAACTTAAATGATGGGGCATGATTGAACTGAGGAACCGGTACAATGGAGAGGAAAACCCCACTATGACACAGGACTGGCATGGAAGGAGGCAGACAAGAACCAGCAATGAAAACAACAAGACATTCATAGGATTTAAAGAAGGAGACAGAAACAAGTATTTTTCACAATAACTTCAAACTAGAGGCTAAAAACAGAAAAAAAGAACTACTTATCAAAACTAGGAAAAAACTATTTTATAAACCTAAAACAATCCAGAACCAGAGAGCTATTTTTAACGTAACACCACATCCTAAATTGGGCGTAAAAGTTTTATGTAAAAGGTCAAATGTGTCACAACAAAAAAATTTACAAAGGCTCCAGATTAACGTAGAGGGCAACCTCTCTCTCACCTGTCAAACTGGTTTTACTACCACAAACGAGAACACATCCAGTTGGTTGATTCTGAACAAAGTTGTTTTGTTGGGGTTTTTGCTTGCTTAGCATTAACTGACGATCTATAAGGTTATATTCCTTATATTTACAGATCCAGAATAGACATCCAGGTTTGGCTGAAATGGACACAACATGCTTCTGAGTTGTTAAATGTCTGAATTAATCGCCAAAAATGTGTAAAAATGCTTTAATTCGATCAAACGCTGCATTATGAGGCTGCAGGTTTTCGATTCTCGGCACTGAATTATTTGCTACATATCAACCTCTTCATCCTGTTCACAAAGGCTGCCAGATCCTCAAAAAAAAAAAAAAAAAAGATCCAGACAATTGTTTGAAAATAGATGTTATAAAGTATAAATATAAAAATATAGAGAATAATTGTTCTGATTGCAGATATGTCAACAATTATGCAAGAAAACATTTTTGATTTACTGGCAGATCCGCCTTGCCTAAATCACATGCTCGGTTCCCTTTCCCATTTTTGAAGAGCGTGTACCACAATTAAACTAGGAAGTTATTAACTGGTGATAAAAAAAAAATCTAGGTCAATTTAAAAAGAAACTAAAACACTGTTTTAGTTTTATTTATATATATTAACCATTTGTGTTTTTATTCTATTTCACCATGAATTAATTATCCCTCTTAAAAGGTTAATGTATTTAAAGGCTGTTTTGAAGGTGACAGATGTCACCTATCAGCAAGTATGAAGGTTTTATAAGGTTTTCCCTCACCCAGTTTTTACTTCCAGTTTCAGCACATTAATCTTTTAGTTTAACTTTCATACATTCCTTTTCATCATCTGTAATTAAAGGCTAAGTTGTGTTTCCTAATAAAAGTGGTCCATGTGTACGGCACCTCATTACTGAGCTGAACTGTTTAAACTCTGGATCTCATTTTTTTTTTTTAGGTGTGAAATCAAGGTTTTTGTTCAAGAAAGAAAACATTTCAAAAAGGAAGAAAACTGGTCAAACAACAAGTGCCAGTTTTGTACATCCTTGTTTTTATGTCACCAAAATGATTGTTGCCATATTGGATATTCATTCTGTGAAACACAAGAGAAAGACAGGTGTGTCGTGTTTTGTAAACCCTTTTTTTTTTTTTTTTTTTTTGATTTGTCGCAAGTAAAATAAACATGAAGTAATTACAACAACAAAAAAAACATCCTGACAGCTAATCTAATAATCTATCACAGAGATCCGTCTCAATTCATCACGTCAAGCTGCATTATAAGGAATTATGGATGAGTTGAGCTGAGTTTAGGCAGTGGAGGTCAAATGGACACCATGGAACCATATATTAGCTAAACACGTGTTTAATATTTCCTTGTGTGCTCATTTTAAACAGTAAACTGTTTGGACTTCTAATGCACTTCTATGTGTCTGAGCTGATAGCTCAAGTGGTATGTTGCCTGACTTCCAATCAGAAGGTCAGGGGTTCAAATCCAGGCCATGGCAAAAGAATACACCAGTGTGGATACTTAGGCAAGGCCCTTTGCACTCGCACCGCAAATGGCTCCGTCAGTGTGATTACACCAAAACAAATTCCTATTATGTCCTGTATGTACCTGGCAATTAAAAACTGATTTTTTATTTAACATGAAACCAGGGTGGAGGCCAGCAGATGACAATGGAAGTCATTAAAACTTTTTATACTGAGCCAGAGTTGGGCGCAACATGAAATCAGGTGAGTCTAAGAAGGATAAAGCTGAACACAGAAACTCTACTGTCCTCCCCAAATGTTTCGCATCTCCTAATTCCCCTGAGCTGTCTCCGCTTCCCTCTGATTAGTCCCGCTGGTTCCTGCGCTAAGCACCAGCTTCCTTCTCTGGTTGGTATTGTTCTCGGCTGGTTTCCCCCTGAGTAATGTCTCGCCGTTGTTTCTGTTTTCTCTATCTGCCAAGAACTTTACGATTTGTTCTTTTTTAACAATAAAAGTTAGCTTTTGTCCGCATTTTGAACCAAACTTCACCAAGTTTTTATGGTGCAGCTGTAGACATTGTATGGAGCAAATTCTCCTTCTTCTTTTGTTAATAAAAAAAAAAGCTCAATCTCTGTCTAGTTTAAGCAAATATTTCAACACCAGAGCCTGAGGTTCTTTAAGCACCTATTTAAGTCCATATTAAACTGTTTCTGAAAGGACTGCGCTTCATTGATGCTCCATGTTTAAAAAATTACACTAAGGCTTCACAATACATCTTGAATGCATCACAATATCAGTGTGTGACATATTTGGATCACAAAAATTGTTGACTAATGTATTAATAGTTATAAACTTGCAATTTCTTTAGTCCTGAACTAATATTTAGCGAGTTAGACACCAGAAACGAATCATGTTACAGATAAAATGGAGGTAAAAGGTGAGAAAGGTTGGACAGACAGTGACAGATTATATTGTCACCAAAATATTAACCAATATTATCTCAAAGGTGATAATTTCTATTTGCTTTAAGGCCTAACAGTAGCAAAACTATTTAATTCAAACCAAACGTGTAGCATTTACAAGAGAAAAGGTAACTTTAATATTGATTATCAACAAGATGGCCAAAGCCCAAGGTACTGCTAAAAATTACTGTACTTTTTTACTTTTATTTATTGCTATTTATATCACAGGGTTAGAAAAAAATATCACTATTCCAGTTTTTTCTGATCACATTTCCTGATCCCCACAGCATGATGCTGCAACCACCACGTCTTAACCTAGTTGTGGTGTTGTTTGTTTCACATGTATGTCATATTTTATTGTTTGACCGGAGTGTCTTCCTTAACGTGTTTCTCATGTCAAACTACAAACAGGATTCCTGATGGCACCGTTCCTTGAAGACCAGATTTTTGGAGAGCTACTCGCTGTCCTATTAATAGATTCTCCCACCCGAGCCTTTAATCTCTGCAGCCCACCCAGCGTTGCCATATGTCTTGGCTGCTTCTCTGGATTAAGCTCTGCTGTCCGTTCAAGTGGACGGCCATGTTGTAGTAAGGTCTCCATCAGTGTCATCCTTCATTTATGTTCAGCTGATTGACGGTGAAAGCTGGAGATATCGTTTTATAACTTAACCCTGATTTGAGGCTTTCCACAACTTCATCTAAGATCTGTCTACTTTGTTTTATAATTCATGATGCTGCTGGGTCACTGATGTTCATTAACCAACCGATGATATTGCTATAAGAAAGCAAAATCACTCTTATTGACCCTAGTTAGGTTATTTGTATAGGCAGTTGCCTAAACTTGGTGAATCAGAATGAATGTTTGTCACATTTTTCTGTCATATATCTCACAATAAAATGATTGTCTTACATTGTGCTGATTTCTTTTGGAAAATAGCGATGAATTAAAACGAGTTTGTTGGTTGTTTACGCAACATGCAAATAATTATAGCTTCACCTAGAAGTTTGTTTGTTGTTTACGCAACAAAATGTGTATGAATACTTCTGCGAAGCCCTTTAAACCAGAACTGCAAGTGTGCAAAAAGGCATTAAAGCATTCAGGAAAGTACTATATTATACCCCCTTATCCACAACATTTTCATCGTGCAGCTTAAAAGATATTCGTCAAAATTTTTGAAGTCATGAGACGTAGCTCCCCAGTTCCACCAGTTCGTCCAGATTCTGTTTTGCTGCTTTGTGCTTCTCTTTTCACCCATACTGCCTCCTCTTCTGACTTTGTGAAGGCTGTAAATGTTTAAAGATTCAGATTTGAATTAAAATAAAATGCTTAATGCCCTTGTGACAGAGACTCAGACCAGTTTGGCCAGTAACTGCCTCCTAATGACACCCTTAGGAGGGTGTTATAAGAGACCAGGGGGCTGCACTAATAAGCAATATGCTGCTGATTAGATTTCCTCTCTACATCACTTAATCTAATTTGTCTCATAGATTTTGTCTCCTTTCCATCTGTCTGTTGTTGCTGAACCCCTAATCAGATTATTGCTTATCAATGAAAATGTTTTCATTATAACCAAATAAGTGTTTCATAAAAAAAAATTAAAAAAACTTTCACTTGTTTTGGTTTATTGGTTAAATTATCTGCGTCCTCTCAAACATGTAGTCAAGTTCACATCTGGGAACGTGGGCCAAACCAGAAATTGTCTGTTTATTTCAAAGTAAAAGCTTCTAGGTGAGGGTATAACTATTTGCATGTCTGTTCGCATGGAAAAATAAAAAAATAACTTTTCTAAATACACTTTCAAAAATAATTTAAATTCTTTCTAGAAGAAAATGAGCTTGAATTATTATTATCATTGGTAGTGTGTATTTCAATCTTCTAGAAAATTGGAAATATGAATGCTGTTTTATTTTCCATTTTTAATATAGTTTTTAATGTTAATTTTTTTTGTTCTTAGATGGGGTTTTTTTCATTTTCTTTTTTAAAATAAACTTTAATGTTATCAGACATGAAAACCAAAGAATATAATCAACTTTCATATGAAACTCTAATTTAAGAAACAGATTTGTTTAAATGTTGTCTAATGTTAATAAATGTTAAAAGTTGTTTGACAAATGATTCCATGTTCCACCTGTTTCATCTGTGTAGTTTATTAATTTGAGAAATATTTAACTTAATATAAACAAAGCAGGATTTTTTAATAAGATCTTCCCACCTACAGATTGAAGAAGAAATCATGAATCATTTCGAATCGAATCCTGGCCTAAAACAAATCTCAATTAAATTGAGATTTGTTGAAATATTATTTAAAAAGTAACATAAAACAACATGCACATTTAAATGAATGTAATATTATAATATATCACTGAATTTTTTTTCTTTCTCAACCAGAATCATTTATATATAAAAGCAAACAATACCTGATAAATTCAAGAGTATTTATTTACATTTATGTGTTTTATTATTATTATCATGCTAGGGATATTTATTTATTTTTTGAAAAACAAAACCAATAATCTGGCTCCAAAACCTTTCCGATGTGTGAATAACTAATAATTAATTTGAAGACTTTCATTATTCAAATAAGATTAGAATTATTATTCAATAATAGGTGGTGTTGAAATTATTAGTTAGTTTTGTTTTTACTTTGAAAAGGCCAGACCGGAAGCGCTGTCTCCAGCTTGACAGGCTGCCAGACAGATGCTGCCAGCGGCTGGACTTCCACTCATCTGTCCCTTCTCTGTCTGGATCCGACAGAACCAAACCTAAAAACACAACACAATCTATTTATATATTTTTCATTTTGTTTTTATGTTATTAGATTCCCCAGAGATGTTTTGAATTGAGCATCCTTGCTGTGGGAGATTTTATCTTATTCATTTTTTATTTTTAAACGAAAGGACTGAATAAAACCCCTCCGGGTGTCCTCGGAGACAGAGATGCTCGTTTCCCAGAGATGCTGAGGCTCGGCGGCACGTCGGTGGCGGCCGCGCTGCTCGTCGCGGTTCTCCTCGGAGCTTTCCTCTTCTGCGAGTATCTCATCTACTTCCCGACCATCCTCCGGTGCGCCTGGCCGACGCTCAGTCCCGCCCGGGCAGCGGAGGAGCGCGCCCCGCTGCGGGCCATGCTGCTGTCCGACACGCACCTGCTGGGAGCCGTGGGGGGTCACTGGTTCGACAAGCTGCGCAGGTCAGCGTCTCCAAACACACGCAGGATGCTCGGTGGTTGGTGGTTAGGGGGGGGAATCTAACCGGCTTGTGTCCTGAACAGAGAGTGGCAGATGGAGAGAGCCTTCCAGACCGCGCTGCTGCTGCTGAAGCCGGAGATTGTCTTCATTCTGGGGGATGTCTTCGACGAGGGCAAGTGGAGTTCCCGCCAGGTACCGGAGGGATGCTGGGCAGCGACAATGATGGAGGGAGGGGGAAAAAACCCCAATAACAACAGCGGCCTCTGATCTAAACATCTGCAGCCTGCATCCATCAGCTGGTTAGATCTGGGGAGATATATTAGGGTTCATCATCGCTTCGGACTCATTTGTTCCGGAATCCTCAGCGACAAACAAATGATGCTGCTGCCTTGGTTTGTGTTACATAGAAATGGAGAACATGGAGTCTGACATCAGCTGAGCTTTGTTAGAGTTCAGGTTTAAGGGTTAAACTCTGGGGTGGGGGTGCAACCCCTAAAAAAACATTTTGGGCTTTTATTTTGACATTTTAGTTTAGTCCTTTGGTTGATTCATCCATCCATTAATCCTTGTTTCCAACAATCCATTCTTCTGTCTGTTCATCTATCTATCAATTCCTCCATTCATCAATGTTTCTGTTTGTTTGTCCATCCGTCTCTTCATCCATCCATCCATCCATTCATCTATCCGTTCATCCATGTTTCCATCCATGCATCCATTATTCTGTTGATTCATTCATCTATCCATCCATCCATCTTTTATTCTCTATGTCCATCCGTTCATCCATCCATCAATAATTTTGCAGATTCGTCCATATTCATCCTTAAATTTAACCCCTTAAATTAAAATATGTAAACAAAAAAACATGAAGAAATGTTTCTCTCTCCAGACTTAAAACCAGTGTCTGGTGTAGAAACGTAGCTCAGGATTGTTCAATATTAACTTTCTGTTACCATTGTTCTGTTCATAACCTAATTAAATAACTCACTGTTTGAGTTTGTGTCAGAAAAATTTAAACAAATCCCTTAACAGTTTTAAAAAAAAGAAAACAACTGAAAAGCTAGTCGGCTTTCTGGAGATTTCCTGTTTATACTAACATATTCTCAGTTTTGTATGTGTGATGTTAAAACAGCATTTCTTTTTGAGCTATAAATATTACCCTCCCTCTGATGGATCTCCTCGTGTGTTAATAGATTCATCTCCAATACAAAAGCAGCGTCTCAGGGCCAATTAGGGCCTCATCATAGAAAACTTTAAACCACCTAATTAGGATCCTCTTGAGGGGGGCCTCGACTCAGAGCAGCCACCTCGGCCTCCCTAAGAGATACCATTAAAGCTCCTGAGGTGCTCAGGTGAGTTTCTTCCTCTCCTGCTTCGAGAGCTTTCATCCCCCTCTGTTTTTCTGCAGCACTGGGAGGACGACGTGCGCCGCTTCCACAGGATGTTTAGACACTCCGCCGACACGGAACTGGTTGTGCTGGTTGGCAATCACGACATTGGTTTTCACTATGAGTAAGCAAGCAAATGCCTTTTTGTTTTCAATTCCTTTTGTTGAGAAATCACGATTGATCACTTTTTTTAGGCAGGGCTGCTGCTAAAAATCCAGATGAACTGAGGATTTGGATTTCAGCTGTTAGCGCTCGCACTGCCTAAGCTTATTGATTTTTCTTTGGTGCCCTGGTTACAGAAAGAATCTGAGATCTCTTTTTCTGAAGGCTGCCAGAAATGTCACTTTTGCGTCTCTCCTCCGCTGCAGTGCCGGGAAAACAAAAGGGAGGCAAGACGAGTTTATCCACATTACATAAACACTTTGTAAAAAAATGTTTGAGATGTGAGCATGTAATGCCAGAGTTAGGACCAATAAATGCAGTCAGCAATGTGAACGCACAGGCTCTGCACTCCCTGGAAAACACAAAGTCCTTTAGTGACGGAGGTTTCTCTGACATCAGCTCTTTGTGCACCGCCCTGCCGAACAAAGGTGAACCCAAACAAGAAGTTATCTGCCACTAAAAACCTGCAGAGCCTCATTGTTGGAGGAAGACAACCAGTTCTCTTTTTTTATTAAAGCAACACAAGGCCTGGAAAATTTTACAGACCTCGAACAATCCTCACAATATCTTGTGTTACGAAAACAATTGTCATTGTAGTTTTTGGGGATTTAATATTTTTTTTCATGATAGACAAACAAACAAAAGTACTGCAATTGATATGGAGAAGGAATATTCAGCATCCGTTCATGTTGACTTTGTAAAGCTAGATTATAGTTAGGTTGCAGATTGATTATATTCATCAGCTTCAAACATCCAGAGATCATCTTTAGACGTGTTTGAGATTTATTTATCATGTTACGACGTCATTCCCTCGTCAAATACATACTTGGAGTGTTGCTTGGACTCATTCAAGCATGTTTAGGCAATCCTTAATTTCCGTGGCAGCCATTTTGACGGTGACTCTTGCTTTTGTGCCCCTTTTTCACAAATCGCTCCACCAGGCTAGCGGCAGCAGCAATTAGCAAACACCCGCTGTAACCGATACAATATTGTATAGTGAAGCTTCCCTGGTTGTAACGGCATCATCGTTGGGAAATCTTGGACAGGTTAGGAGCTTCTTAAGGAGACAATTTCAAGGCATCAGATGAGGCTATCACGTCATGACAAATTTGTTTAATATTTTTTTTAAATATATATATATATACAGCTTTTAATACCAACAGTTACCTGACTTTGTTGTAAAATGAAAGCATCATCTTCTTGGGTAAAAATTATACTCTTCCTTTAAATATATCTCTTCAAAATCACTAAACTTCATTCATTTAGGAAGATGAGTGTCTCTGAACTACTTCAGCACAATATTACACGTATACATCGTTTTTGCGATATCAATGTGTGCAATTTTAACATATATAGCGATAACTGTTAGCTAAGGTAGCGTAAAATCTAAGGATGTCTCTGACTGAAGACTGAAAGTTTTTTTTATAGACTGTAAATGGGAAAAGTTTGTATCTCTAACTGGTTGGTCACTCCATTAATACCTGCTAATATTTCTAAGTGCTGCATTTGACTTAAACCGTCATGTTAGCATTTTTTTTTCTATTTTTACATATGTTTGCCTGAAACACTTCATTAAGCTACTGTAGAAGCAAAAAAATTGATGGTAGTTTCTCTGGCATTTCTTATACTCATTTGTGGGAATAACTTAAAACTTTGCAATATTCTAAGCAAATTGATTTGACATTAAACTAAACGCATGTGAAGAATTATATTTCTTTAGTTTATTTGTCATTTGAAAGTGTTACGTTATAATTCACAGATGTTGTGTTTATGCTGTTCGCATCTTGTTTGTTGCTGTTTTTACCATAAGGGAACGGACACTGGGTGCAGAAAATAATCCTGTCGATAAATGTTTGACGCGTGCGCTTCAGAGATGTAGGACTATGTAGACATGTGACTGCTCTTACATACTGCAATTCAGTCCATGCAGCAGGAACAGCTCTTATGTAACGGCGCACGACAGGCGTGACGCGGCTGGGCAGCAAGTTTTTTGTTTTTTTTAACTCTTATTGTTTCTGCTGTGTCTCCTCTGCAGGATGGACTGGTTTAAGCTGCAGCGCTTTGAAAAGGTCTTCAACGCCTCCTCCACCAGGATTGTTACCAAAAAGGGAGTCAAGTGAGTGACAGGAGGTAGAAACACAAATTAAACCCTTCAGGTCTGACATGTGACTCAGCAGGCTTGATGGTGGCCAGTTTTAGCTCCTAAATCAGCCCTGGTCACAGAGCAGCACTTTCAGACAAGAAACATGTCAGTACGCCACCGGTAAGCTTTCTACAGAAGAACACAAAAAAGAACAATGATTTATAGTTTCTATACAACAGCTTTAATGCTCTCATTCATCTATTACTGGGTTTTAACTGGTCTCCAGGGCAACACAGAGGAAAGACAACCAGCAGACACAAAATCTGCAGACATCAGTTAACAAAATAGGCTTGTTGACTCTGGGAGGAAGCTGGAGTACCCAGAGATAACCTATGCATAGAGGAAACTTTCAAACACCTTTTAGAAAACACATTTTTGCTCTAAGGAAAGAGTGCTACAACCTTCACCACTGTGCCACCCCAAGTAAATAATTCACATCTATTATAAATACATGCTGATTCAGTGTAACAGCAAAACATTTGATAGAGGGAAAAAAGACAACAGTTTCAAAACTCATATTCCAATTATATGTTCTTAGTAATTATAGTATTAATTCGCAAATGGTTGCTTTGTTAAAATACAATCTTTCCGTGGAGCATGGTGATGAAAGAGTTATGGCTTGGGATTTCAGTTTGACACAATTTAAAGGGTCTCCCTGTTTACCTTAGGTTTCTTATAAAAGTCTGGTTCTATTGACATTTAATGGGCGGTTAGTAGCAGATCACAGACTTAAAGCAACACAAAGTAACGTTTTAACCTTCATAAAATATTTTCATAACATTTGTGATTATAAATCGACTTACAGCTAGTTGAATGACACCTCTGTCCTCATGGGAAATGCAGTCTTCCTTCAGAACAAACACTACCGCTTTTGTCCACACTTTTCGCCAAAATATACCAAAACTGAAACTTCTTTAGTGTTGCTTTAAAGTCTTTAATTTTTTACAAATACAGATTTGTTTTTCTTCCTTTTTAAAAAAAATTAATTAAACTGCGACATGTATATAAAAAATGATGAGGTTTCACAAACATACTAAAACCTTCCCCTTGTCAAATCGGCTGTTTATTTAGATAGTGCTTTGATTATAATTATATTAACTCTCGTGAAAAAAATATTAATAATCCCAATCATTCTGTCAGATTTAGGGTTTGCAGATTAAAGTTTCTCCTTGTCATGATGCAGTAAACCACAATTTTTATCACAATGTATGCAGTTGTGTATACATTTGATCCTATTTCTCTAACAGTTCATGTCATTTGAAAAACTCCCCTTTAAGAAACCTCGAGCAGAATCAGAACCTGGCTCAGTTCGAATAAAAAGATAATAGCAGCACAATACCAGCCTTTTCTCCCTCCAGGAAGGTGTCAAAGCTAACAGAACACCAGATAAGGTGCAGCTTCAAACGCTGAGAAAAAAACAGACACTTAACAATTGAAATGCTTGAAACATAAAAGAGATTGGACAATACAAGAAGGAAGTAGTGTTGGAAAAAGTTACATTTCATCCTCTCTAGCTGGGAACACTAAGCGTGACAGAAACCTTCAGGCGTGAATGGTAGTTTTTTAAGACATCTGCTTAGTAGTCGGTGCGAGCACCGGCCGTGGACCAATCCTGGTTAAGGCCAATGGTAAAGAGCTGAGAGGTCTGTGGGGGGAGGAGCGCTAAATCGGGGATGGCCGAGTGGTTAATGCGCTCACTCCTGGTAGAAGGAATTTGCTAAACTTGATATTCTAGATTACCTGGGTGATATCTATCATTGACTTGACAAAGTGGAATTGTCCATACGTCATTCATCAGTCTGTCCATTTATTTATCCAATCAATCCATCCATGCATTTGTTCATCTGTCCATCTATCATTTTGTCCAGACAATCAACAGTCCATTTATCTCAGTCCATGCAATCTCTAACATCTTCTAAAAACCATGTGTTAAATTTTTGTAACCGGGATGGCCGAGTGGTTAAGGCACTCACTCCTGGTAGAAGGAACTTGCTAAACTTGATATTCTAGATTATCTGGGTGATATCTATCCTTCACTTGGCACAACACAAATTAAGTTGACTAGTCCATCCATTCACCCATACATCTTTTTGTCCATTCATCCATTAGTCCATAAGTCCATTTATAAGTCCCTCCATCCATTAGTCCTTCTATACTTTGGTCCATCTATCAATCCAGACATCCAACATTCCATTTATGCATTCTGCACCCTTTAGCTTTTTGTAACCAGGGCATGAGCGCTCGTTGGTTTGACCCCACTCTTAGTAGAAGGAACTTGATATTCTAGATTACCTGAGTGATATCTATCATTCACTTGACACAACACAAATTAAGTTGAATTGTCCATACGCAATTCATCCATCCATCAGTCTGTCCATTTGTTTATCCAATCAATCTATCCATCCATTTGTTCATTTGTCCATCAGTTAGTCCATCTATCCTTTGCTCCAGACATCCAACAGTCCATTTCTCTTAATCCGTCCATGCATTCTGTACTGCCTTCTAAAAACCACCTGTTAGCCTTTTGTAACCGGGATGGCCAAGTGGTTAAGGTCCTCACTCCTGGTGGAAGGAACTTGCTAAACTTGATATTCTAAATTACCTTGGTGTTATCTATCATTGACTCGACACAACACAAATTAGGTTAACTGGTCTAACCATTAGTCCAACAGTCCATTTGTCCATCAGTCTGTCCATTTGTTTATCCACTCCATCTATCCTTTGGTCCAAAAGTCCATTGATCTATTTTTATAGGTTCCTCCAGTCCATTGATCCATTACTTCATGCACTCTGTACTATCCTCTAAGGCACATGTTTTCTATGTAACCAGGACGGCCGAGTGGTTAAGGCGTTGGACTTAAGATCCAATGGGCAGCAGTCCTCGTGGGTTCGAACCCCACTCCTGGTTGAAGAAACTTGATATTCTAGATGACTTAGGTGATATCTATCATTGACTTAACAAACTATGTTATTCATTAGTCTGTCCATTTGTTTATTCAATCTATCATTTGGTCCGAAAGTCCATTTAGCTCTGAATCCGTAAAATGCATTCTGCAATGTGTTCACTTTCTTTATCCGGGATGGCCCAGTGGTTAAGGGGCTCACTCCTGGTGGAAGGACCTTGCTAAACTTGATACTCTAGATTACCTGGGTAATATCTATATTTGACTTGATATAGCACAAATTAGGTTAACTGTTCTATCCAACAGTCCATTTACAGGTCCTTCCAGTCCATTGATCCTTTTGTCCATCAATCAGTCCAGACATCCAGTTTATCTCTTCATACACTCTGTACTATATGCTAAACCACACAGTCTTTTCATGTAACCAGTATGGCCAAGTGGTTAAGACATTGGACTTAAGATCCAATGGGCAGCAGTCCTCGTGGGTTCAAGCCCTACTCCTGGTAAAAGAAAGTTGATGTTCTAGATTACCTGGGTGAAATCAATCATTGACTTGACACATTGCAAATTACATTGAATTGTCCATATGTCATTCATCAGTCTATACAGTAATTTATCCTTGTGTTTGTCCATCTATCATTTTGACCAGACATCCAACAATCCATTTCTCTCAATCAGTCCATGCATTCTGTACCATCTTCTAAAACCATGTGTTAACCATGAGTTTTTGTAACCGGGATGGCAGAGTGGTTAAGGCACTCACTTCCGGTAGAAGGAACTTGCTAAACTTGATATTCTAGATTACCTGGGTGATATCTATCATTCACTTTACACAACACAAATTAAGTTGACTGGTCCATCCATTCAGCCATACATCTTTAGGTCCATTCATCCGTAAGTCCAACAGTCCATTTATAAGTCCCTCCATCCATTTGTCCATCTATCCTTTGGTCCATCAATCAATCCAGACAACCAACAGTCCATTTATGCATTCTGTACTATGTTCTAAACAACCATTTTGTTTGTTGGGTCACCTAGTAGGAGGAACTTGCTAAACTTGATATTCTAGATTACCTGGGTGATATCTATCATTGACTTGACACAACACAAATTAAGGTAAATTGTCCATACACCATTTATCTGTCCATCAGTCTGTCCATTTGTTTATCCAATCAATCCATCCATTTGTTCATCTGTCGATCCGTTAGTCCATTTGTGCTTCGGTCCAAAATACCATTGAAGTTTTTAAGAGTCCATGCATTCTGTACAATCTTTTAAAGACCACGTTTTAGCTTTTTGTAACTAGAATAATTTTCCTGTAAAGTGACTTGAGACAATATGTGTTGTAAACTGGTGCTGTATAGATAAACCTATTCCTGATTCTTAAAATCTGTTGTATCTTAAAAGTAACAGGTAAACTCTCTCCTCTCTGCAGCTTCCTGCTGGTGAACAGCGTGGCTTTGCACGGTGACGGCTGTCCTATCTGCCAATCGGTGGAGAAGGACCTGATAAAACTTTCCAGAGACCTCAATTGTTCGCTTCAGGTGGGATCAGATTTCTGGAAGCCTCGTGTTTTGCACTCTCTTTGCGAGAAATAACTTGCAATATTTTGTAGTTTTTATTATTTTGGATTACATTGGCTCTCATCGATCTTTTCCAAACCTTTTTATAGAAAATTGCATCATGTTTTTTTCCTAAAAGAGTCAAATGCAGAAACTGTTGACTTGTTATTCGGCCAAACCGGCTAAGGAATCTTGTATGTCTTTTGCAGCCTGACGGTGGCGAGACGGAGAACTGCGAAGGTTCCCAGACATTTCCCCCTAGCGCCCCAATCATGCTGCAGGTAAACTGAGCTAATATCCATTAATTTCAACATTTCCCATAAACACCATAGCTGGATTTATCCACTCTTTATTTAGTCGGGCAGCAAGAAAATCTTTTTTTTGAAGCAAAGTGTAAAAGCCTAGATAGAAGTTGATACTCTGACCAGATGAGACCGACAGGAGAAATAACTTTCAGTGTGGCAGCATTATTCTGGGGGAATTCCTGTCTTCAGCAGAGAGGGTTAGCATGATGGTGGATGGAGCTAAATACAGACAACCTGTTGGTCTGGGTGTAATGTGATGAAAAGAGTACAAATTAATGTAGGCAATCCGACTCTCAGGTTTGGTAGACATTCACAAATTGTTCTTTGAACATTGTTAAAACTCAACATATTTTCCTCACAGATCCTTAATCAAATCTAGGTCTGGACTTTGACTGGGCCATTCTAACAGGAACAGAGGTTTTCAATGGTTCGTAATTTGCAGGTTGTAGTCTGGTGGAAGTTGAACCTCCGACCAGTTTGAACTGTTTTTCAGCGTCCGTAGGTCGTCTTCCAGGAGTCTTCCCTGAATTTAACTCTGTCTGTCGTCCGATCAACTCTGACCAGTTTCCCTCTCCCTACAAAAGAGAAAATTCTCCTCAGCATGACGCCGCCAACACCTTGTTTCTCTCGCCTGGATGAAGTTTTCGAAAAGAAATGCAGTTTTAGTGTTTCTTCTTTTATTTTTTCACCTTTTTGCTTCAAACTGGACTTCTCAGAGCTTCCTTTCAGCATTCATCTCCTCAAAAGACGAGCTTCCTGTTGCTGCTCTGCAGCTCCTCCAGGGTTACCATGATTATTGATCTCTAGTTTTCACTATATACTTAGAACACTCCTTAGTGCGTGGTTTTAATGTAAAATCCTTCACTCAACTAATTTGCTACTCTTAATACCAACCTTGAGGAACCCAAAGCTGACCAGAATATCTCTGAGAAATTTCTCCAACCATGTTTCAAATTTAAGGAATATGCATCGTTATTGTTTCTGACATTTAGCACACAGATATCAGAACATCTGGCATGTGTTTTGTCCCCCAGCATTACCCTCTGTACAGAGTCAGCGACGCCGGCTGCACAGGGCGGGACGCGGCGCCACTAGAAGAGCGACACCTGCTGTTCAGAGAGAAGTACGACGTGCTGTCGAAGGAGGCCTCTCAGCGGGTAAGTCCCCTCTCATCAAGTTAGGCGGCGTCTAGCGTGAGCTGAAGACGATTGAAGGAGGTGTTGTAAGGTGGATCTCTGTCCTCCGTCCTCAGCTGCTGCAGTGGTTTAAGCCTCGGCTCATCCTGAGCGGACACACCCACAGCGGATGCGAGGTTCTCCATGACAACAAGTACCCAGAGATCAGCGTGCCGTCGTTCAGCTGGAGGAACAGGAACAACCCCAGTTTCATCCTGGTGAGAGAGAGCACAGAAACCTGCAGCATCATTGGAGATATCAGACTGTTAGAGCAGTGTCTATGCATGTAAACAATGGATATGTTAGTCTTCCATTATATTTCTGAAATGTTACAAACATATAGAAAAATACATATTTAAGCTGCAAATATGGATGTAAAAAACAGCCTAGAAATATTCAAACAGACATCAAATGATTTTATACAACACAAACATCCATTTTAAAATTTAAATGTACAACATTAGTACTTTAGAACCTTATTATCAAAAGCAAAGAAAAATAAAATCACGATTAATAGTTTAGTTCTGTTTATTTAGTCTCTGTTTAATGTTGTATATTAAGATTTAAAATCTTAATAGTTGTTTTTTTCTTGATCTTTTTTATTAAAGGAAAAAAACTGTTTTCATTTTTGTTTAGTTTTATATTTGCTGCATATTTTGAACTTTAGGAGTATAAGAACTGAGATTACTTTTATTTGATTTCTCATCAACACAACCTGCTATGTAGCTCTAGATTGGTTTTGCCAAATATTTGCAGCTTAAATATACGATAATTTTCAAGAATGTATCAAAAACTCTAATAGGAAAAGAACATATTTGACAAAATAAACAAATTTTGTTGATCATTTTACCCATTTATAGAAGGGTTCTTCCATTCTTGTAAGTATTTTAGCATGCAGACCACCTCACTGTTTGTCAATTTGTAACAATAAAGTTTTATTGGGATTTCTTTATGCAATGTTTTGCATAAAAAAGTGAATCAAATGCTTTACAGATTAAGATCTAAAACACATGCAACTTTGTTGTTGCTGTGGTAATCGTCCAAAAAGTTGTTTTTGTTTTCTCCTCTTTGCAAAACAGCGGAAGCTCAGATTGGATGGAGAGCATTTGTGTTTCTACATGTGGCCAGATTCTGGTGTCACCATTGACCCGGCCGTTCTAACTCATGACTCTGATTTGATCTTAACCCTTCCATTCTACCTCCTCTGGCTGTATTTAGGGTCGGCGCGCTGGGAGAGGAAGCTCCGCCCCAGTTTTTAAATCCAACCTCCATCATCCCATCGACTGACCAGCCTCACTGTCCCTGCCAAAGAAAACAGCATCCCACAGCATGATGCTGCCATCACCATGCTCCACGGTGTGAATGCTGTTCGTTCACCAATGTGATCTATGCATCCGTTCATGTGTCTCCATTCATCCATCCATCTGTTCATCCATTAATCTGTTGATCCATCCATACATCCCTCCTTTCAACTATCCATCTTTCATCTATCCAAGCATCCCTCCATCTGTTGATCCGTCTAACATCCATCTGTCATCCATCCATTCATTCGACTGTTTATCCATCTTTCATCCATCCATTAATCCATCAATTGATCCATCCTTTCAACCATCCAAATATCCATCCAGCTGTTGATCCATCTATCCATCCACCTATCCATCTTTCATCTATCCAAGCATCCCTCCATCTGTTGATCCGTCTAACATCCATCTGTCATCCATCCATTCATTCGACTGTTTATCCATCTTTCATCCAGCCATTAATCCATCAATTGATCCATCCTTTCAACCATCCAAACATCCATCCAGCTGTTGATCCATCTATCCATCCACCTATCCATCTTTCATCCATCCATCTAGCCATTTGTCAATCCATCCATTCAACCTTCCATTAATCCATCCTTATGTTGATCCATCCATCCATCCTTCTACCCGAATGTCCATCTATTTATCAATCCCATTATCCACCCAACCATCCATTTGTTCATCCATTATCCATCTATCTGCCCCTATGCCGTACAAATAGCTGCGATATAATAAATTCCTGCTACCAGAACTGAGTAGAATCTGATCGACAAGCAGCAACATTGTTTAAAGTTTAGACAATCCTGCTATGATGTTTGAATTCTCAGTACACAGCAGAATAATAGGAAACACAAAAGATGTAATATTCACTACCGAGAACCCTTCCTGGGTAACATGTAAACTGACACAACTAAAAGAAAAGAGAAGAAATACTAATTTTGTTTATGTTGTTTTTTGTTTTTTTATCACTTTGTACTTCAATAAGGCTCTAAACTAATCTAAGTTCAGTTTATTCAGTCTCTGCTTAATGTTGTGTTTTTAACTTTCAAATGTGTTGGTTGTGTAAAAACTATTCAATGTGTTTATTTATTTATTTTCTATAGAAAGAAAAAAAAACTATTTGCATTTTTTTTTCAATATTTTGCCAAATAATTGGAATTTATTTGGACAAATAAGAGCTGAGTTCAGTTTTGCTTGATTTTTCTTTTGCAGTTTTATTTCTGTGCGCCCTCTAGTGATGGAGATGGAGGCAAAGCAGGCAGTCCAGCTGGTGACCCCTTCCCCTCTAACATGTCTGTCCCTCCCCAGGCGACGGTGTCCTCCAGCGGTTACTCTCTGTCCAAGTGTTTCCTGCCTGAGGAGAGCACGGTGATCGGAGTCTACTGCTCAGCCGGAGCCTGCCTGCTGCTGCTCCTCCTGGCTCACTGCCTGTGGGTCAATGGCCTGCTGCAGCTCAGCCTCTTCCTGTTGGGGAAGCACAAGTCCCTGTGAACTACTGCACCCAGACTGCACCTTGCCTAGTAAATACTCTGGTCTCTTTTGCCTAGTCATGCCTCAATTTTCCTGTTGAACCATGTGAAGGACATAAGTATCTATATCTATGTGTACATCAGTGCTGGCATTGATGACGACGATGAAGGTGACGACGATGTCTGTTTTTGAAGTTCTCACACTTTCTGGGACTGGGTTGTCCGTTCAGTAGGCCGGATGGAGGCAGACGTGTAAATACTGGGATGTTGGGTTTGAGGTGCTCTGTGAAAAACGCCAATCATCATTTCTTGTCAGATGTCAGACCGTCCGTCGCCTCTGCTCGTTGTTTTTATGATCTGTAACTTTTGTTGTGCCAAAGTGCTGAATGTTTTCGATGACATGTTCTCAATAAAGTTTTCTGGTGGAAAAATCTTCAATGAAAGAAAAAAAAAAAAGGTGTTTTTTAATACAAACCCACCTGTTGTCTTTACTTTAAGATACACGTACTCTCATTTAAGGACAAATTAGAAAAACCAGGTAAACCCAAAAGACATGTTTTGGGACTGTCTGTGGGAACCTGGAGTACCCAGGGAGAACATATATACACAGAAAGAACCAAGGGCTGGGATCTGAACCCAGGACCTCCTTGCTGCAAGGCAACAAGCCTCCCAGCTTAACTAGCTTGCAGCAATTTAATATAAATCCTTGTAAAAGTAAATAAATCAAAATTTACAAAAAAAAATCTTGTCAAAACATAAAAATATATGTATATATATGTTAATTTCTAACCATCTTATTGGTTATTCTTTAGCAGTAATGTCATAAAAACTCGTAGAAGCATAATTTTCTTTTGTGTGTTCTTCGTGATTTTATGGAGATTTAGTTGGTTGCAATAACCATCAGATAAAGGTGAGATAAACTGAGGACTGATCAAGGAATGAAGTCCAAAAGGTTTTACATGCTTTTTATATCAAGTACACCAAAGTAAAGCTTAAAATTTTTATTTTTTCAAATTAAATTAATTAAAAACAACAGTGAAGCTCATATATTTATTAAACGCTTACTAAAAACTATTATGCACTACTATGGTACTATGCACTATACTGGTGCTAGGGGGCGCCAAAGCAACGCTGGAAACATTTCCAGTGATTTTCTATATTTTAGCTGAATGTGAGTGTATAAAAAGGTTATAATTAATAACTTTGCACTGATGACAGGAAGCTAAAGATGGGCAAGCAGAAAAAAGAAAAGTCTATGGCACAAAACAGAAAGCATCAGCAGAATCAGGTGAAATACAAAAATGGGAAACAAAAGCTTTGAAATTTATATTAACATATTTCCAGACAGAGGCTGATTAGAGACTGGATAGTTAGAGAAAAATGATAAAAAAGAAGTACAGGGAGAGAAACGCAAACTAGGAAAAAAGCACAATATAAATCATAAAAAGTGAGATTTAAATATAAATAGTTTAAAAGAAAGAGGAGATTGGTCTAATATACATAAGTAGTTGACATCCAACAAGGACGTCATTTAAAATTGATATTTCATGTTTTTTTAATCATGGTTCAACTGCTGTATTTTTAAAAAAATATATTGTTCAACCATAAGTTGGATGGGAGAAGAATCTGGACAGATAAAGGAAAGGAAACAGGTCAGTCGAATTATGTGACTTTTAAATCCCAAGGGATTATTTTAAAATATTTCTGACAAAAAAAGGAATCCACAAGATCTGTAATTTGCAAAAGTTATTAAATACAAATGCTTGTTTTACACAAGTTTGATCCTGTTGGTATATTTCATTTGATTTCAAGATCTGTTACTTAGATGTCAGTATTATTTAAACATTTCGTGCTGCTATTACATTTTATTACATTAATAAAATGTTTTTTTAAACATTTTATTGATCACCATCTGAAATATATAATATTAAATATTAGAAACATATATATATATATATATATATATATATATATATATATATATATATATATATATATATATTATAATCGGATATTGGTAGATTTTCCTATTGGTGCATCCTTATTTGTGCTATATTGGCTTTTTGTAAGCATTCCTGGAGGATGTCTCAAACATTGTAATGGATAACCTAGAGGTCAACTGTAAATTGTGCCGCTGAGCAACAGCCCCAAGCCTTTTTTTCCTCAGCCTGGGTGTCCTCTGGCCAAACAAGAGACTTTTACTAATATTAAAGTTTAAAGCTTCTTTCTCGACTTCTTTGTTTGAATGTGAGCCAACACCCAGTTCAGTGTCTATTAAATATTTGCTATCAGGTTGATTATAAAAACATAAGATTATAAGATTTAGCTCAGCATAAGAGTGCATTTTTATATTGAAATGTCTTTATTCCTCCTTTTTTTTTAAGCTTGGTTGTTGTTTTTTTATTGTAAGAGATTCGGATATGTAGCAACAATGAAACCCCAAAAATCACAGCCTTAATTTTAAATCTCCAGCCACTTAATCAGGAATGTTCACTTGTTTTGCCTGTTACTACTTTTAACAGACGTTTTATTTGAATGGACATCAATTCAGTCCTCATCAATTTTAACTTCATTAACCTCCCTGCCTATTGGAGCATCCTCTGAATTTACCGGCACGAATCAGTGAAGATTTGTAAATAGCCCTAAAATGTCCGGGAAGTCATACATTTTTACCTATTACCATTTCATAAATGCTTAACAAAAATGCTTCAGTTACATTTGTTTCACAAGAACTGAGCTGATAAGTGTGATTCTGATATTCGTGTGTGAAATATTATTACTATTACTGCTAAATGTAAGAGTTTTGTACTCATCTGTTTTAATGTAGTCAAATTAAGGATTATATTAGTGTGAATTGATCCTACAACAATAAAAGATGTATTTTAAAGATTTTTGCAGCATCCTTATTAAACAGGTCAATAAATCTGGACTAGGCATGAACAGATCACAGATTTAGGCTTTTTATAAGCATAAACAATTAGTACAGAATTACTTTTGCTTTTTAAGTGGGTGTAAACACAACATTAAACACAGATGGTAATTTAGTTTCTCTTAAGAACCTTTCTAGAATCACCTGTTTTTTTATTAATAAGACTTTCTGCCCTGTCTCCACGTCTCATCTAAATTTTAAACATTGTTTGATTTAAAGAATTTTCTATCTGATTTAATCTAATTTAAAAGCAGTTAATATTTACCTGTTAGATCAAAGTGATGGACATATATAAAAAAATTTTCAGCAGCTGCACCAGAAACCACCTATATTTGATACATCTGTCATATTTTGTTCAGATAGTTCGTTGAAGATGTAATTATGTATTCATATTGACTAATCATAAATAAATGTTGTTGGGCTCTTTTGGATGTCTCGGTTTAAATATTTACTATTCCATCCATCTATCGTCTCTGAGGTCAATTCGTGAGAGGCTCGACCTCCAAGAACACGTCAGCGGTAAATTATTTCCAGTTTGCAAAGATTGACATTCACTCTTGTTTTGCAACAAGGTCCCAGGTTCAAAACCAAAGCCAGAGTGGTTCTCCCATTGCAAGCGTGGGTTTTCTCCGCCACAGCAGGATAAGACTGGAGCAGAGATTAGACGGGGTGGACACATTTGTTTGTACTTTCATGAACTTTCATCCCCTTGGTTATTCCAGTATATCTGGCAACAACCTTAAACCCGTGACTTGTTTTGTACGGAACAGAAAATGATATTTAATCCATCTTGTCACTAATCACTGTAAAAATTACTATACTATACTTTTAGAAATTCTTAATTTTCTATTTTAAAAGATGGAGAGATAACAAATATCTGGAAACTAAACTTAATTATGTCAAGACAACCTTTTCTGCTTCAGAGAATTTAGGGCAAAATCTTAACTTAAAGTTGTGCAACATTAATCAAACTTAAACTATTTGAAGCAGAAGAGCATCGCTTATTCCAGCTGCTACTAAAACAAATCGGAATGGTATAAAAATGTATTTGATTGGGATTATATCTGAGAAAGTTTAACAGAACCAAAGAAGGAAAATGATACTTGGTTCCCTGAGAACGCTACATTTTACAGGTCATTTTTAAATGCACTAGGTTCCCTTTCAGCCTTCGGCTCTTTATAGAGTAACACAAGCAAAACAAGCTCATGTTATTTTTCTCTTATTTAATTTTGGATGTTGTGCATATTTTTTTTTTTTTTTAAGTGTCATCTTGGTTTCTAAAATTAATTCACACCAAGGTTTGCGACTTGTATTTAACTTTTAAACTGGTCACTTAGCATCTTATTACATAGAGTGTAAAACCATAGATTTTAGGAAGATGCTGAGGGATCCTGTTAAGCTAGTTAAGATTACACATCCAGAAGCAGCCTAAATCATTAGATACAATTTCTTTGCTGCAGACATTCATAAAAAATAAATAATTGAAGAAAGATGGAAAAAAACTGGACACAACTGGACACGGGGATGGAAATAAAGCAAAGTCCTCTAATGTGCCTCTTTATTTAAAGAAAATAAAAACGTCATTTAATCATCCTCCCAAGGGCCAAACAAGGCTTTTTTCGCACCTCCAGTCAGTTCACTCTTTCGGGGATAGACATGTACTGTAGCAGAAGAAGAAAAAAACAAAACAAAACAAAAACAAAAAAAGGCTGATGCTTTTTGTACAAGGAAAAGAGCTCGTCTTGTTGGGTGCTGCTCACACATTCATAGTGCCTGTGCCATTAAAATATGGCTCCAAAGGACCAAAGAATTACTAATATTGCACGCTCTCATTTATTCATCTTCATCCTAAACATGCTTTCCTATGTGTGTATGTATACATATTTACCGTATACATACATAGGTATGTACACCTAGGCACACACATAATTAAACATGTATAATTGTACATATATATTTATATAGACCTATAAATTTACATGTACATACATTTATAAAATTTGACACGCACGACACACACTCGCCGCGTCTGTGAGTCTATGCTTCTCTTATGTACACATGCGCACAGGCACACACACGCACGCGTCAGTACAGATCTCACACACTTCATCTGAAAAAAATAAAACTAAAAACTAAAAAGAAACTAAAAATAAAAACAAAAGTAAGTTGGTTCCTATTAAAACAACACCAGGTTGCAATTTGGACACTTTCAATGGATTCTCCAATGTTTGTTTAAAGCTGTGAAATTCAAAAAATATATTTATACATATTTATATATATAAGGAGAAACTAAACTAAACTAAAACTAAAGGAAAAAAAAAAAAAATAAAAAAAAAAAAGGCATGGCGCTGCAACATCCGGTCTTCACTGCAGGTAAGTGGTTAATTTGCATAATGTATACAGGTTTTTAGGATTTTTTTTTTTTTTAAAGATTTTATCCCCATTTTTTTTTCATTTTTCCCACCCCAGTTTTTTTTTGTTTGTGTGTTTGGTTGTTTTTTTGTTTTTTTTTACTAAACAGCATTTCCTTTATTTTTATAAACCAGAAAAAACTAAACTCTACAGAGAAAGTCCCCTACCTGCAGTCTCTTCGCTGCCGATAAAGAGTTTTTGACATCAAGCTGTACAGCGCAGTCGAAAACATACTTACATCTGAGCTCATTTACAGGTACAGCCATAATCAAGGCACAAAGATCTACAAGTAGATTTGTTTTTCTTTCAATTAAGTTGTACAAAATAATATTACATTTTACAGTCTGTACAGGATAATTCAACCTTGCACAGTGTACAAGTTAACAAAAAGAGAGCAAATACCCCCCCCATCTCGATCCTAAAAAGGTTGAGAAAAAAACAACCCCCCCCCCCCCCCCAAAAAGAAAAAAAAGAAAAAGGTCACCGGACCGAGTCTGTGGAGGCGGCAGGGCTAAGGTGCAGAGAGCGCAGTCGTCATCGCGTTATTTCCTGCCCCACCCCCCCACCCCCGCCGTCCATCACA
>JAVLVB010000959.1:7896-18034 GCA_032876305.1 Orestias chungarensis
GGTTCCTTAGATTGGAAACTTTTTCAAATTGATTTGTTAGAATGTATCCTTGATTTTAATTGATTTTTTGTAAAGTGCCTTGAGACGACACCTGTTGTAAATTGGCGCTATATAAATAAACTGATTCTTGATTCTTTAGTTGTTGTTATTTCAACCTTGTTAACCTTTTGTTTCACTTTTTTTCTGACCAATCTTTCCTCACTTAGGTTCTCTCTTCTCTTCCACAGTAGTTGTTGTTGTATCAACCGTTAACTTTCTGTTTTGTCTGCTCTTCTCTCTTTTAGCCGAGACACTTTCCTGCTGCGGGGGGATCTGCTGGTGGTGCAGGTAGCAACGTTCTCCCTGGTCTGATAATTTTTCTGTCGTCTTCCTCTGCTTGTTTGTCTTCTGTCTCTTCAAACCTCCAGTGGCTCAGCTTGTACTGAGCTTGTTTGGTAATTTTCCTTCTCCCGCTTTGCTACTGCATGCATCGACCTAGTGGGGTATTTATATATAAACCTACAAAAGAGATTATGCTAATAAACAAACTGTAACATAAAATGGGGAATTTATGAAGACAAGTGAATAAAAACATAAAAACACGACCTTGTTCATTGTTACTAAAAGGCAAACACGCTTCAACAAAGTTTTGTAACGTGATAGTAAACCTTAACTTGATTATATTAGCAAATAAAAGCATAGCAGGGAAAGTTCAAAAGCAACTATGCTGTCATGAAACTGTGCTTCTGGCAACACGCCTCAAAATTCCAGTAAGTCAGTCAGAGGAGCTTCGTGTTGTCTTTTCATCCGCTGTAGAGACCCCACCATCCATCTCAAGCAATGCCAGTCCTTGCTGTCTCCAGCAATAACATTTGGCTGGACCTCCACCAATACACGAAGCACAATCATCTGCCGGAATACCTATTAGAGATTACAGGAATGTTTCTCAGACACTGGTCCAATTACATCTTTTTTTTCTACTTCTGCAGGTGTACATGATGCATAAAACCTCTCTGATAGAATCTGCTTTATTGAGGAGGTAAAAAATGTCAAACAACCGAACAAAGAATGGGAGTTTATGATTATCAATAAAATAAAAAAGTCCAGAATGTGACGTAGAGAAAAACCTGTTAGATGTAACAAACAACTCCGCCGGGAAATCTTGAAAAACGCATCCAAGGCACATTTGTGAGATGTTCCATTTACCTTCCCCCGTCAGATCAACATTACTGTCCTAGTGGACAAGTTTGTTCCAGTTAGAGGGGATAAACATTTCTAAAATCATTCATTTGTTAAAAGGCCAATATCCTCTTAAACAGAACAAGTGGGCCAGCCACTGGTATGGCTTCAGATGATTTCATATAGTCGGAACAGGCAGAGCTTTGACCCAGTAGAAAGACTTTGTGAATGTTCTGGTGCCTAATATTTCTGTCAGTGGTTAAAGTAACACCACGATAGTAACGTCCTCCCTCCATGTGTAGTTCTCCCCGTAACAGGTCAAAAATCTCTGCTTAGAAGGGAGTGTTTGGCAAATTCTGTGTAGAGTCTGTAAGATTCCTGTTACAAACCAACCCACTAGGATGTCCACCAACAGCTGCTTGACCATTGGACTTGCTCACAATCTCGTTATCCCTCAGGGCCTCCTGCTCCTGAGGGGTCCTCCTGTCGGAGTTCCTGCTTGCAGTTCCTGTTCCAGGGGCGGTTCTTCTACGACAATGAAGTCTGATCACATACAGAATGATTGTGATAAGTAGACTGAGACACAGCACGAGCAGAACTGACACAACCACTAGCTCCTTTATGTAGCTGGGACACCAAGCTGACAGCAGAGGCTTCCCATCAGATAATTCTGATTCTGAGGTTAGGTTTCTGTCCTGACTGCTCCTGATTGACAGTGAAGGTTTAGTCTGCGCCGGTCGGGATTCTGTTGTTTTGACCACCGCCCTGATGGAGGTTTGCTGTCCAGGTCCAGCTGCAGCCTGAGTGGTGGGTTGGCCTCGTGTGTGACTTTGCGTGTAGACAGTTGGAGTCTGAGCCACGGGGTTGCTCTTCTGCTTGACATGATAAATAGCCATGGTTTGTCTGTAGCCGTTTTCAGTCGACAGACAGAGGTAGTGGCCTAGTGTGGCAGGAGTGGCCACAAAGCTGAGTCTTCCATCCTCCAGGTGAAGGTAGAGGTCTGAGGACAGTCGGCTGTTTGGACGCTCCCACAGCTGGCGGGACAGCAGCGACGCAGCAGGACAGTGCAGCCGCACCACTTCATTTAGCGACACCGACACCAGCTCACCTGCAGGACACGAGGCTGACAAACGGGTTACAGTTTAGTCTGGGGTCAGCTCATATGATAACTCAATGATTAAAAGAAAACATGCGGAACAAGCTTTCATTTAAAGTCTCAACTCGTTAAAAATCTTAGAAATGAATAAACTACAGACATTTGACAAAAAACAGCTTTAATAAAATCTACAATGCAATATATCACAAAATAAAAAAGTGAATTAATCATTAGTGAGGAATCTCCATCAATGTTGATTCAGTTTCAAAATCGTTTCACACAATAGAATGAATAAACATGTCACACCAAACAGGGGGCATCCTTGGACCCTGCCAAAGTAAAGTCTTCCAGATGAGCATCACTTACCTGTTGGCATCTTACTTGGCCCAAACTTGGCTCTATGTGTATTACAGGCTTCTTCAACATTGCCTCCATCTATGTCCTGGCTCCTAAGGAGGGGAAATAACAGTAAAGGATAGAGTGGATGCAAACATGACTATATATATTCTCTCCACTGGCTAATCCTGTTAAATGATGACTAAAAACCCACTGGTCTGTCAAATGTAAGGAGTGTCATGACAGAAACCTAAAAAAGAAAAGCTTCATTATTGTTATTATCACTGTTGCATAGAAAGCCAGGTCAAAGAATAGAAATAATGTGGGCTTAGGTTTGAACATGAGCACCTACTGCAGAACATATTCAGCTAAGATTTGGTTTCTCTGAATACTTCTGGTGAAGTGAAGAAACTAATGCAGGAAGAACAAACAAAAGTATTTTAGGCAGACTTTAGGAGACTGAAACAAAACAGCTTAATTTGCACTGGACTCTCTTACATCTCACAAGAACAGTGAACACAGTGCTACTACATCATATTTAATTTGTTCATCTACCCCACCTGCATCTTAAAATATGTTATCAGTTTCATATTAGTTAAAGCCATAATAAACCAAATCTCCAAGCCGTGCTACAGTGTAGGATCTTCTCACTACACTAAACCAAGAACATTTGCAGTGTTCTACTTACAGAGCAGGTTGGGTGTCAGACACTTCCACACAAGCCCTGCTGACCGTGTCCCAACCACAGAAGGGATCCCGGGAAAGGACACACTGGGCGCAGGTCCAGTAGTAGGAACAGTTAGCGGTGGGAATCCTTACCACTCCCTCAGATGTGCCAACAAATATCACACCCTGTATTAAGATAAGGAGTACTCCATCAACGCTGCATCAATGAGAGGGATGTTGTCATGTTAAATGGTGATTTTGTAATTTCATGCATGAATCGCTGCTCATTAACTAACCGCGCTTCATTCAGAAATGACATGATGTGATGGTCACCTCAGTGTAAGTGTGCAATAAAATGTCAAACAGACCATTGACATGACCATAAATGGATCCCCTGGCGTTTGATTCCAAGTGAACTGGAACTTTTCTCGTGGGGCTAAAATCATAACACCATATCCCAAATTACGATCTTCAGAAATATCCTGTAAAACGTCACCTCATTCTCACATCAATATTCATATATCATTAGACAACTTCAACCCTCCATTTCCCCCAGCACTACATTGACTACTGCAACTGGCTTCTCTGCGGCCTTCCTATAAAATTTCATGATCACCAAGATCACCTCACTTTATCAAATTACCTACGTCTTCCACTCACCTTCATGTTCCTCGAGTTGCTCAGATCCTCAGCTCTAGGAGTTCTGCTCTGAACTATCCAAAACATGATCAATCTCCCTTTTTAAAGTCCAGCCTCAACAACCCCCGTTTAGGATTTGTCTGCTAATTGTGAACACTTAGAGTATAAAGTACTATGTCTTGGCTACGTTGCCAGGTTCCTCAGAGTTTACCTTTAAACTTGACAGCCTCAGACTCCTGACATGCTGAGGAGGCTTAAAAACCTGGACCTCTTCAATGATGAAGGCCCCACGTTGGAGCAGCACTGCTTTATGAAGATGCCCAGCCTCTGTAAGACAGTAAGACTCAGTAAGTTCCTTACAGGAGGCCAGAAAAGAACAACCTTAGTCAACAACAAAGAACTGAAGATTTATGTAACCAATATAGAAAAATTCAAATGTAACATTTTTTTTTTATTCGGGGAAGACACTGATTCAACCTAAACTGACCAACTGAGTTTCAGCAAATAAACAGAGAAGTGAGCCGACAGCGATAGAGAAAGAGTTTGTGAGAGGATAACTATTCAACTGGAACTAACTTTAAAAAGCATTCGTTTAACAAAATAAAACAATTTTCTAATGAAAATAAGAATTTCTTGCAAATAACTTCTTCAAAATATTTATTTTAGTCATCCATATGAAGTACAGTCGGACAAAGAGTGTCTTACTGATTTTCTTCACTGTAAGGCAGAGATTATGAGATGCATACTAAAAGACGCCCCTCGTAACTTCACTCTCAACGGCTTGTTTATATGGCCGGACTTAAGTGGCACCAGGTACAACGCAGTGACACACATTTGAGAGCTTAGATCTGCTGAAGAAACAATCATTTTAAGTGCGTGCGCAGTAATCTGACAGATTTTGGAACTCAGTGCAAACATGAAGCGCACGATTGATTTTTGAAAACATTTAAAGGCTCCTAGGTGCCTTATAGGCCAAAAAATACAGTACGCATATTTCACTGCTCCTCTGAGTGTGCCGCTGTGACCTGACCTGGCTCTATTTAGCCAACAAGGATGCAGAACATGTTGCACTTTGCAAAATACTGCACGTAAAAAGGGTTCACTGTATGATTGTAAAGTTTATGGAATGGACGTTTTTTAAATAGCATCTTAAGTTTGATTCAGTTCTGTCAACTGGTTCACCTGTTAGCAGAAAAAGGACAATGTACAGCTTTTTGTTGGCAGCCTGGACTCTCTGGACCGCCAGATGGCTGTAGGTGTGCTTAGCAGACGCCATGGTCAGATGCCTTCCAACCGGGGGCACACTGTCTTCAGCCAGAAAGTTTTCTTTGACGAAGCGCAGAACATTATCGGATGCATTGTGAAGGCCACACTAGACAAACATGAGAAAAAACCCAGCTTTTATTCTCATAGGTGAACTGTGGGTTTAAAGGCCAGGTTGTTTATGAGGAACAATCTGGGGACGTGTGGTCAATCATCTAAATCTGAGAACAAAAACGCTGATGACCAGATAAAAGCTCCTGAAGGCTTTAATGAGAGCACATCCAAACATCTCCATGCAGATGCTAAAAATCACAATGATAATGCAAAGGTGCCTGAATGACAATATGAAGAACTTTAATTCAATCAACTCTGCTGTGAGTTAACCTGAATTCAGAGTCCAAATAAAGACAAGCTGGAAACTTGATGCTAAACTTCACATAGTTCTGCCTCCAGTTAAGGATTTGACCATCTACATCCCAACCAGGGCAATAGTCCAAGTACATTTCTATCAAAGTTGTCCGATTTGGCCCTGGATCCTGGAAAAGAAACATGGGGAGGAAAAACGAATGTTGTTCCAGAAAAGGTTCTTGCAGTGGAAACTCACATTAAACATTGGAATACAAACACCCCTTCAGAAGTTTGATTCTGCTTGTATGCAGGAACCGAAGTGGTTTTTGAGTTTTTTACTTTCAAAGAACATCATCATCATCAGTGTGATTAGTTTTACCTCTCCTGGATTTGCCACCTTGTCTTGAACCCGAGCGCTCCACTGCAATGTGTCTCTGTTCAGGACTTTGTAGTTACCGGAGAAAACAGATTTGATCTCAGTCAGACTGAAGGAACACACCGCTGACTTTCCAGAGTTGACAGCCCTGCATTACGAAAAGCAGCTCTTAATGATAAAACACATGACACACATATTTAATAATAATAAGAATAATGTATACTTTATTGATCCCGTAGGAAATTGTTTTTGGTGTACACCACACCGAGGGAGCCATTTTGCAGGCGCCAGGTAGGCAGTAGCACAAAGGGTCTTGCCTAAGGACCCACTCTGGATGCTGTGGTGTATTTTCTGCCCTGGGCTGGATTTGAACCCATGACCTTTGGGTCATGGGTTTTAAACGTTGCAATATGAAATGTATTTTAGAGTAATGTGTAAAGTTCATCCAGAGAAGACTGGAGACTTCAAAATGTTGAGGAGCCTTCAAACATAGGATGTCTGGAAGTTTGTTACTCTTCAGTAGTACTGAAACATCGGCAAAGATCAAACCAAAACTGAAATCAATCTAAAAGCCAAAACGATTCATAGATTGATTTAAAAGAAAACAAATGCTGAATCGAGCATCCTAAAAAAGTTTTTCTGATAATCGAGAACTTTAGGTTAAGAGATTCAGCTGCAGTCAAGAAGGCTCCATGAGGTTCAGCATGTAGTTTGTTGGGCCAATAGGAACCGAGAGGCTGGAAGGAAAGCTAATACTCCCACAGAGAGGCTGTGACTGATATTCTCTGGTTTTTAAGAGAATCTGTTTTGCAAAATTCAACAAAACGTTTGCTTGCTTTAGTACTTAAATTTGGATTTGTACTTATTCTGCTTTGCTGCACAACTTTAGTCATCACAGATGGACAGATGGTTAAGAGTATGATGAAGGAAGAACTCCAGAAGTTTTGTTGAGGATTTATACATGTTCTTTTTTCTCAGTTTTATTTCTTTGAACCTCTTTTCAACAAGTTCTCTTAACGCTTTTTCTGTAGGACTGAAACAATAAACAACATTCTGTCATTTCTTTTGGAAATAAAATATAAAAGTTTACAATAACTGCATAAATACTTTTGTAAAAACCTTTTCACTTGTAATATGTCTAGAGTCACAGTTATAGCATCTCACACATCCATCTACCCCAACATATACAACAAAAAGCCAATTTGTAACATATAATGTACCGCTGACGCTCTCTGCTGGACATCAACATGTCCAACAACAAAAAAGTTCTCTAAGAAGACGTTAGAAGTAAATCTGTAATTGCGTCTGGAAATTACTGTCAAACTTAGTTAACTGTAGTTATGTAATGTTATTAAGGTAAAAGCTTCATTTCAAAGCAATGGTAGAGACAAAACAAATGCCACTTGACTTATTGACTTCCTATTAGCTTCAAATATTTTGCTGTAGAGAAAAATCTTTAAAACTGCAGAGCAGCAAAGTTTGACAATAATCTCACCTTTGTGGTAAAAAACGATCTGTTGGCTGAATTATTGTGCAAATATTAGTTGCACAACTTCATCCAAGCTGAGCGGTTTGTGGGGTAGAGGGGGAAGTAGGTATGAATCCGCACAATGTCAGTACATCGTTCTCCTACATGAAAAGTGCTAAATGGCCGCTTGCAAGATCTTTGAATTAGAAGTAACAAACCACTCATCGTACTATTTCCAATTGGTGCCAACTGTGCTAAAAATCGCATTTCAGCCTAAGGGCCTGTTTAAAGGAGGTATTCTGTTTTTTTCAGGCACATTGTGTCATCCTATTAAATAACTATGAATGTTTTATATATGAAAAACAAGTTAAATGTTTCAGATGCCTAGTAATTGGCCTGTCTCTTTAAGAAGGTCCGACTCTTTCCAGCATCTCCCCTTCAGCTCCATTTGTGTTCGTTTATTAGTCGTTATACTCTTTCATTTTGTACTTGGTGGATTAGCTGAGTGTTACAAGCTTAGTGAGTTTGGTGATTAAAGTATTTTACCTGGGAACCGTCATTAATTTGTACATTTGTTGCCTTTCTGTTCAAAAATCCAGACTTATTCCATAACAGCTAAACCTGAGATTGAACTATTTGGTCAATATTTTCCTGATTAACAGTTCAGGAAATAATGACTAGTTCTGTTAGTAATTGGCCTCAGAAATGATTTAGTATTCATGGGCAAATCAAACCTATTTTGGGAGAACAACCGTTAAGTTTAGTTGTGCAGTCATCTGTGTAAAGCAGTTACCATTGGGAACAAGTCAGGACAACATGCTGGTGAGAAGACGGGCAGCAAAGAAGCCAGTTCATATTACCTGGTTATTCCATGCAAGTGGTTCTCAAAAAGCAGGTTAAGTTATTTTAGAGTCAAAAACCTGAGAAACATTAATGAATGATTTAGGATCTCTACATATGTTTGATGCATTTATTAAATCCTAGCCTTTAAACTCTCTAATTAAACTCAAACCTGTCAGAAATAGAGTTACTGCCTTTTACCTTTTCATTTCTCACAATCTGAAATCCACCCAACAATCCTAGAGAGACCAGGGAAACGGCTAAAATGTGAGAAAGTATCACCTCACCACTGGGAGGTGAAGATGCCATAAAAGAGTGTATCATCTGCTGCAGCGCCCTCTGCTGGTGGAAGCATGTACATGTCCTGGATCACATTATAAGGCAGCTCACTGCCATCTTGGCACGACAGCTGAGCTTTGGCAAACGTGGTCCATCGTCGTTGCAGAGTCCGCTGACCTCCGATGTCACTCTGACGGATCAGAGGAGACAATTTCATGAGCAGAGCTGATGTCTTTCCATCCAGGTGTCGTGTTTAAGCACACACACTTAGATTTGTCCTTGCAGGGACCTTCAATTGACTTCCACTCATTTGCATGAATTTCTATATCCTAACTGTGACCGTAACCATTAGCAGGTACCAGTTATGCTTTTCTGGAGAGAGGCATACATGCTCACACAGCTGGGGAGGGAATTGAAGCATTATGGAAAACACAATGTGACGTATGTTTGTGCTGTTAAACCATAATTATACGTGAGGAGATTTTAAATAAACAAAAAAAGCACCTCAATCTTAAACTAAAGTATCTAAGTATTTTTTCAACATCACATTCCTCTCCCTGATCACTAATGTGAGACACTGAAATTAAAGACAAGATTTGAGACATGGCTGGATTTTTAGGGATCACTGAGATCTTCTGATGCATGATGAGGTTTATAAGCCAAGTTAGACTCCCTGGAGCATGCTTTTGGATCTATGTGCTGAGCTGTCTCCATGATTGAAGATACCCATCTATCGAGATCAAATCATCCCTGTCCGATTCCTACTTTTAACCTCTCCTAACAATCGGCTCCTAGCATCGCCAACAAGCAGCAGATGTTTGAATTCAACAATTAACTCTCAACTCAAGGAACAAGATAATTTTAAGGAGGTTATTCAAAGGTCTGGGAGGTCAGCAAAAATTCATCGATCAGCTTTTCTGATTTATAAGGCTTGTAGCAATGTTTGGTTTTCCAAATATCATGAGCAGCACCAATATTGCTGTAAGCGCTCCATATAAAGTTATGTGTGTAAATAAAAAACAGTTGCTTTCTAATAAAATACAAGTAGACAATGTAAAGAACCTTGGTGTTATTTATGATCAGGATCTTCTAAGTCCCATATAAAACAGGTCTCTAAGATCTGCTTTTTAGGAATATAGCAAAAATCTCTTTAGGGCAGATGCTGAAAATGTAGTCCATGCATTTGTTACTTCAAGGCTGGACTATTGTAACTCTTTATTAGCAGGAAGTTCGTAAAACTCAGTTAAAAGTCTACAGTTTGTCCAAAATGCTGCAGCAAGAGTTCTGATGAAACTTAAAAAGAGAGATCATATGTCCCCAATTTTAGCTTCCCTTCATTGGCTCCCTGTCAAACTTAGAATAGATTTTAAGATTCTTCTTTTGACATATAAAGCCCTCACTAATAAAGCTTCATCGTATATCAGAGATCTGATTACTCCTTACGTCCCTAACAGAGCACTTCGCTCTCAAACTGCAGGTTTACTGGTGGTTCCTAGAATCTCTAAAAGCACAATGGGAGGCAGATCTTTCAGTTATCAGGCTCCTCTCCTGTGGAACCAGCTTCCAGCTTTAGTCTGTGAGGCAGACACCCTGTCTAGTTTCAAATCTAGGCTTAAAACCTTCCTGTTTGATAAAGTTTATAGTTAGGAAGAGGTAGAGAAGACAGCCT
>JAVLVB010000959.1:32005-63210 GCA_032876305.1 Orestias chungarensis
ATCTGATTACTCCTTATGTCCCTAACAGAGCACTTCGCTCTCAGACTGCAGGTTTACTGGTGGTTCCTAGAATCTCTAAAAGCACAATGGGAGGCAGATCTTTCAGTTATCAGGCTCCTCTCCTGTGGAACCAGCTTCCAGCTTTAGTCCGTGAGGCAGACACCCTGTCTAGTTTCAAATGTAGGCTTAAAACCTTCCTTTTTGGTAAAGTTTATAGTTAGGAAGAGGTAGAGAAGACAGCCTAATCCGGTTGGGGAGAAACTCAGTCTTGACAGACGGTTCTCCTTTGCTCTACCTTCTTCATGTCTAACTCTATAGGGTTAAGTTATTTAAGTTTTTCTATAGTTATGCTGCTATAGGCTTAGACTGCTGGAGGACAATCTGACCACTTCTCTCTCTTCTACTTTCTTCCTTTATCTAATCTACTTAGTTACCGTTATTTCAACCTTGTTAACCTTTTGTTTTGTCTTAGTGTTCTTCTCTCCATAGTAACCACACCTAGCCTGGCGTTCTGTTAGCTGAGACAGCTTCTTGGATGAGAACATGGGCTGAGATGCTTCCAGTGACGTTCTACAACTGCTGCTATAACCTCTTTTATTTCAGTATCCTGTGCTTCTAATTTAGCTTTCTGTCTTTTCAAACCCCCAGTCGGTCGTGGCAGATGGCTGCTTGTACTGAGCCTGGTTCTGCTGGAGGTTTCTTCCTTTTAAAGGGGAGTTTTTCCTCTCCACTGTCGCTACATGCATGCTCAGTATGAGGGATTGCTGTAAAGTCAACGACAACACAAGCCATTGTTTCTGCATGCTGATTCCAGAGGAGTGAATGCTCCAAGTTAATGACTCGATGCAATCTGCTTGGGTTCCTTAGATTGGAAACTTTTTAAAATTGATTTGTTAGAATGTATCCTTGATTTTAATTGATTTTCTGTGAAGTGCCTGAGACGACACCTGTTGTAAATTGGCGCTATATAAATAAACTGATTCTTGATTCTTGATTCTTATGAATAAGTGGAAGTTACTCAGAAATGTCTCCACTTTAGCTGCTTTTGGTTGTTGTGGAACGAGAGGCTGACATGAACAGGACTGCTTTCCAGAGCAGGTGTTGTAGTTTGTGGTGAGTTATTTATATGAAATGACAGGAAAAATGAACCAATTAACGTGTAATTTAATGCCCCAGTTTGAAGGTTCATTAATAATCCTTCAGAGCAATAATAACAAACTACTTTCAGTTAAAATTGGGTGCAAATAAAAAAAATAGAATTCCACTTATACATATTCTATTTTTAATATATACATTTGATATTCATACACACTTGTAACGCTACGTTTGTGGGGACATTCCTTTAACATCTATTAATTTCTACAGCCTGATCCCAACCATTACCAGTACATACCAAACACTAAATGTAACCCCAACTCAATTCAAACCAAACTCATTCACTTGAACATTTGAACTTTGAACCACAAACAGCCCTTGCCCTCATAGGGATCAGGCGTTGGTCCCCACGAGGAGGACCAACACCCTAAACCTTTAAGTTTCAGCTTTGCAACCATACTCCCCCCAGAACCCTAAACCTAAGCTAAAGTCAGTTACACCATGGTTATAAACCTAACTAGTAAAAAAGTAAAGACCAGGAAAATAACCTCACATCACAAAAGTGACCACTGTTTGCTCTGACAGGTACCATTTGCCACTAAGACTTAATACTTAACTTGTGCAGTGTATTTTTTATTGATGTAGTAGTTTTAATCGTGATATTTAATATCTTGTAAATGTGCATACGACGTTATTCCTCTTTGTTTCTGGAGGAGTAGAAGCAGATTGTCCTCTATTCTCTATATGATCCTCTGACTTCTGATGTGCCTCTTAACATTTAAACCTTTGCCTCCACCTTTATCCCTTTCTTGCTTTCCTGTTTATAAAGCTGTAATGCTCCACTTGTGAAAGTCAATCTTTAGGGCTCAGACAACAACACACAGGGCCCAGTAGTGCACAAACAAAACAGAACTAAGAGAGTGGGACATTGGAAATACAACATTGACAAATAATAAACAATACAAAAATAAAATTAAGCCCACATCAATACAATAACTTGGTAGTAAACAGTCCTCGTCATATTTTAGTATGCTTAACCATGTGTTTATGAATGTGTCCTCAAGTGAATAAGATAACATGTGCAATACATTTCTTTCCCCCATGTATGATTTAAACACCATGGCAGGCTAAGACAAGGTCAAATACTGATGAAGAGTCAATTCATTACTCACTGTGGACGTTCATTAGAGGTTGTTTCACAACACCTACCTTGTTGCTTACAATACATTTGTGTTTCTAACAGGAAGGATTAACCAGCCAACAGAAACCTGCTAACCCACGCTCACCTCACACCAGACCCAGGGTCTCTCCACGCACCTGCACACGCCTAAATGAATAATGCCACCACACCCTGAAGCGCCACGCACACAGCCATACGCTATTAGAGAGACACAAGTAAAATGGCGTCTACATTAAAGATTGCAGGTGCTTCACATTTTCCAGCTCAGCATGGGGTACGTTTCACACTCCATCTCATTCCAAAAATTCTGTGTTAGTTCTACCGTCTGATTCATAAATCGAATACTAAATGTTCTGGTTGATGTCAACCTGTCTTAGACCCTTTTATCATGATGTCCAAGACAAGGTACATTACAGGTCAGATTATTGTGAATGGGTCAGAGACCTTGTGCTCTGGATGAAGACCCCAGGGAGCTGTGCTGTTCGTTTACGAACGTTGAGTTGATTCTACTGCAAAACATGATTATTCCTTTCAGCTTATGTTCATCCTGCAACATCGACTTCAATTCAATTTAGTTTGATTACATAGTTTAAAGATTAAAACTTGTTTCATCTAAGAAAACCCAGCTGATTGCATCCAGTTGTTGACTTCTCCTCCTGGATCAGAACAGAAATTGATTAGTTGTTTTGTGTCGTTGACCATCAGCAATCCCTCATACCTAACATGTATGTAGCGACTGTGGGGAGGAAAAACTGCCCTTTAAAAGAGGAAACCTCAGGCATTACCTGGTTCAGTACAACCAGGGGTCTGCATGTTTGACTGGGGGTTTGAAGAGACAGAAAACTAAAATAGATGAAGAGCAAATAAAAAAAGAGAACTTTGTGTTGCTGGCAGCTCCATCAGCCGATGTCTTCCTCCAGGAAAGTGACTCAGCTCACAGAACGCCAGTGTAGCTATTATGGAGAAAAAAACATTGATAGAAAACGGTAACAGTTGAAATAACTTCAACTAAAGCAGATGGGACAATAGATGATGAAATTGGCCGTCGCATACCCACACATGAAAACATTTTTGATGTGAGGTTAACCTTGCTCCTGTATCTGCAGTGAGTTGTGTTATGGTTTCTAGAATCAAGAATCAGTTTATTTATATTGCGCCAATTTACAACAGGTGTCGTCT
This sequence comes from Orestias chungarensis, assembly GCA_032876305.1. Lineage (NCBI taxonomy): Eukaryota > Metazoa > Chordata > Actinopteri > Cyprinodontiformes > Cyprinodontidae > Orestias > Orestias chungarensis. The sequence continues at coordinate 35,460 of JAVLVB010000959.1, forward strand.
CAAGGCATTTCACAAAAAATCAATTAAAATCAAAGATACATTCTAACAAATCAATTTAAAAAGTTTTCCAATGTAAGGAACCCCAGCAGATTCATGGAGTCATTGACTTGCAGCATTCACTCCTCTGGAATCAGCAGGCAGAAACAATGGCTTGTGTTGTTGTTGACTTTACAGCAATCCCTCATACTGAGCATGCATGTAGCGACAGTGGAGAGGAAAAACTCCCCTTTAACATGTAGAAACCTCCAGCAGAACCAGGCTCAGTACAAGCAGCCATCTGCCATGACCGACTTGAGGTTTGAAAAGACAGAAAATTAAATTAGAAGCACAGGATACTGAAATAATAGAGTTTATAGCAGCAGTTGTAGAACGTCACTGGAAGCATCTCAGCCCATGTTCTCATCCAAGAAGCTGTCTCAGCTAACAGAACCAGCCCAGGTGTGGCTACTATGGAGAGAAGAACACTAAGAGAAAACAAAAGGTTAACAAGGTTGAAATAACAGTAACATAACAATAATGCTCCAGTTTTAAAGGTGTGTGTCAGTTCGATGTGATCATGTTTTAACCAAAAGAAACAAACAAAATGTTTCATTTATTTTTCAGACGACAAAAGAATCTTAACGTTTTCTACAAATATTTTCACATATAAATATTTTCTAGGATCGCTGGTGAGGCGTTCAGGACACATCCCACTAGAGGCAGACCAAGAGAAAGACACAGGAACTTGTTTTTCAGCTGGCAGAGGTACGAGTTGGGATTTTCGTGCAGGAGCAGGTCCAAGTGGCCTAGATGAGAGAAGTTTAGGTCTCTCTTAGACTGTATGAGCCATCGCTGGATGGATGAATAGTTGGGTACCGTTTCAGAAACTGGCCAGAACAGGAACGAGTGAATCCTTAGACAACAATAAAACCATATTGTGCCCACATACTTATTGATTGTCTAATAAAAATATTCAAATAAGTCTGGAGTTATTTTAATTGAACAGAGAACCAACAGTGTAGCTGGACACATCAACCAAAGAGAGTAATTAGATCTTTAAGCAAAACAACTATCCAAAGAAAATTAAGAAAATTGTGGACTCCAACACGTATTCTCTGCAAAGTAATGTCTAGAAGTGAAATATTCTATACTTTTCATGTTAACTGATGAGCAGCCAGCTTGTCATTTACATTCCTATCTACCCAAATGTGAACTGAGATATTAGCTGAAACTTCTCCTCCCTCTGAATTTATTACGATCATCGTTGAGCTGTGCAGTTACAGCCACAATGAAACTCTACGGATTCTGCTTTGCTATTGTTCTGCTGTCTATGGCTAAACGCCTGAGAGCTGGTAGGATATTTTCTTTTGATTTATTTTACTTTCCACAAGAGATCCATTTTATCTTGTCTCTTAAAAATGATTTTGCAGCTGTGTGAGTAACCGTATTGCAGTGACTACTACATTAGTGAACTGAAGATCCATTCTCATTTAAATGTTACTGGGATTGAATTTAAAACCCTATTATGGAATCACGTGACACTGTTAACTGATTAAGGCTTAAGCATCAAAAGATACACACAGATGCTAAAAAGAGTTATTTAAGAAGTCATATGGATTTTCTATTCAAGAATCAAGACAATTTAAAAGTTGGCAGATATCCATACATGTTTTTATTGTTATGTAATAATTACAACTGTGTGTTAAGAATAAGAGGACAGGTGTTGGGCAGAGCTTCCCATACATACATATTTTATTAAATAGTACTTTGTACCTTTTAGTTATGTTGTAGCTGTTATTGTTATACATGGATATGTTGATTGATATGGATGTTGGATATGTAGCTATGCCTTTGTTTCTGAATATTCAGAAATAACAGAGGTAGACTGGTAAAACAACAAATAAACAAACAGTCAAACAAACAAACAATATCTCTTTTATTGAACTTTAACTCAGAACCAAATACACGATAGAGAAAACAACATTTCTAGTGACAGGTGAGTGGGAGCTGGCTACTCATAGCGTAGACATAAGGATATTGGGTGATTGGGGTGAAGGTCCACCATCCACAACACAAACTAATGTTTAAGTTTGAAGAAATGAAGACCTCTGGTGCTTGTGAGTAGAACTGCATATTCATAACAGTTTCTGCATGTGCATTGATAGTGTTTTTATTTCTTACAGACATGCTTGAGGATGTTCTTCCACGTCATTTTAACTAGATATTTGTTCTTGTTTGTTTTTATTTCATCTTTTTACTTTTTGCCAAAACTAAGTTTTGTTATTGTCTATTAAATGTGTCATTTTAGGTTGGAGAGTTGAGAGAACACATCAGAGCGTCATTCTAGGACACAGGTGAGCCACACAATACACTTATCAAATAATACTATCGAATAGAAAACTATAGTGCTATTCAAACATTTAATAGCATATTTAATGTAAAGAATGATCTAATTTAACAGAAAACAGTTTTTTCTAAAAAGATGATGTGAACATTATGAATCATATTGTAACCAGTTCAGTGAACACAGCCACAGATTTACTGAATAGAACCAAAACATCTCACAAATGGAGGCTGTCTAACAATCTTCGTGTGACCTTCAGGGGAGATGACCATAAATCTGAGCACCAGACTATCGTTATAATGGAGGAAGACCCTGCTGTGATTGAATCTGCCTCTTATCTGTTTGAGAGGAGTCCAAATTCATCCATTTTGGTGAAGTACCATGAAGGAGCTCTTCATATTTTGAGAAGAGGCCATTGGTTTTCTTCCAGAAGTTATGATATTATCCTGGTTGGCCATGGTAGTGATGGTTCCACAGGAGAACTCTACCTGGCTGGTTATGGTGCAGAGGAAGTTGCCAGATTAGTTTCCAGACTGAAGAATGAAACCCTGGTTGGTCCCATTGGCACCATCAGTCTAATCAGCTGCAACCTAGGAAATGACCTCAACTTTACTCTGAAGCTGCTCCAAGCTCTGCGTTCTTTGAATGTGGAAACAACAATAAACCTACACAACACTCATCTATCAGTTGCCTCTAATGGTGTTATAATGAGCAGACGAGACGGAGTCTGGAGGTCACATGACCACAGCAGTAGGGTCCTTGCTGAACTCGGCCCCACAGGTGACCTGCTACTAAGTAAGACAATTGGCTGTGCAGGTTCAGTATATCCAAATTATAAAGGAAATATTCTGTATCTTCAAAGTCTAGACTGGCCGAGATATCCTCAAATGTTTGTCCCAATGGAACTGCGTAAGAAATACCCATCCATTGACTGCCTGGAGGGGCTCACTTGGAGTTTGTTTTTTGAGGAAAATGAAAAAAGACGTGCTCCAGATTACCTCCCCTCCAACAATAACCTGAGAACGGTTTGGCTTGAAGTGACAGATGAGAATAGCATTGTCCTTAAACATATCTCTAACATACAGGACCTTCTTGTGGAGATCCGCTACAGTGCCAGAGAGGAAGTGGCCTCAGAGCTCTACTATGTTCTGAATGATTGTATTTATAAAATCCATGGGAAAAATCTTAGTGTGAGTTTGGTGGGAAGGTTCATGAGCACTGACAATGAAGGTGAAATCGAACTGTTTCGTCAGACTTTCAGCGACCAGCAGGGTGAATCTTCCCTGCAAGAGCTGCAGCAAGGTCTTAAAGCATCCAAATTCACAAACTTCTGCCAGCAGACATTTCAGTTCCAGCAGTGCACCTACAACTGTGAAAGGTGGGGCCGTTATTTCATGGCAGCTGTGTTCTCAGCGTCAGTTCAGAATTTTCGAACCTTTTCGCTTTTTCTCATGAGCGTTATCGGCTGTGAAGTAGGGCGCACTCGAGGGACTGACAGCCCTCTCTGCACAGCCTTTGTTGGAGAAGACCACCCAATGATTACTGATCAGCCCTGGCCTGAACATGTGAAACGAGGATTCTATGGTTGCACTGTCGACAATTATCAGATGGCACCACAGAACAAACAGATCTGGTTGGATCAAGTTGTTGCAAAGGAAAATTCTCTGTTCATTAAATCAAAGCAAATGATGGATGCTAATCAGAATGACCACACCGAGTTAGAGATCTTTGGAAAAATCAAAATCATGAACAAGTATGTGTTCTCATCTTATCTGGAATACTTTCGTGGTACACCTGAGGGGAAGAAACTCAAAAGAGGATGCACTCCATCTTTTTATAAGAACTGAAATACTTTTAATTTGATGTTTGGATTTTACTCATTTTGTTTTCTTAGTAAGTTTTAGACTTGGCTGTGGAATCAGTCAGAGCTAAAATGTGTCCCCCACAGTCCTGCCAAAGCTTTTGTCACATCTTCCTAATTCATGCAGTAATAAGACAGGTTTATTATAAATGAATAAACACCTGAAATCACGAGTTTTGCGTTATCATTATTTTTATAGGAATAGCCGTAAGTAGTAGTAACAGCATCACAAACATACAATGACATATGTGACTAAGGGAGGAGTCAATAGTACATTTTTAACCCTATGTTTTGAAACAGTTATATTGCTAACCAACATTACACTTTCAGATGTTTTTGTTCAAAATCATAATTCATAATTAAATACATATTCTTCTAAAGTTACTCTTGAGAATGTAAACATTGTTTACTTCTATGAGAATCTATATTGTTTACAGTTTTTAAAGTTTCTTCTTATGGGTTTACAAATTTCGTCTTCTTAACATTGTTTAAAAGCTTTTAAAAGATAAGCTAAGTAAATAAATACATTAAGACTGTTTAGATGATTATTAATGAATGCATTAGCTCTCTACAACCACGTGGCCTCCTTGTAAAATAAAAGCAATAAATACTTGCCCCACCCTTAAAGGAAACAACTGCCACCAGGCACTTTCTGCAACTAGCAATTCATCTCTGACATCAGTGTGGAAGAATTTGGCCCACTCTTCATTTGGGGGTTGTAGCCATCCAGGCCTGCTGGATGGGTTTTGATCATCAATGGTCTGTTTAACCACGTCCTTCTGGACACTTTAAAATCTTTATTTAGCTTTTTGAGCCATTCAGAGGTGAATCTGCTGCTGCGTTTTGGGCTATTTTCGTTTGTGCAGGTGAAGAGGAAGCGCTACTACCACCATATTTGGCTGCTGGCATGTGTGCATGACTAATGTTAGACAGACAAAACCAGAAAATTGTTTTTGCTTTGAAACAGTTCATTCTTCAGAATTGGGGTTTGCTGGGTTACTTGCTTAGATGCTTTAGCTGTCTTTCTATTTTAGTGACCTTCTAATTCTACAGTTTAGATCAGCTAAATTCTCCTCTGTGAACAGCAGAATTATAAAGATGTAGTCCATAAACATCTGCTACATTTTATGGGTCTTATTTCGTAACAGACAACATGCAGGACATAGGAATCAAAGTGCCAGCAGGGTTCAGGAGGCCACTCAGCAGGATGGGCTGTGGGCACAGAGAAGGCCATTCCTTGTTTCATTGTTGTGTCAGTCATTTTAACCCCGTCAGTGTTTACAATAAAACATAATATAATAATACAAAAATGAACAGTCTTTTAACAGAAAGTTGAACTGAAATGCTTTTAATTGTAAACCACCATGAAGGGTCTCAGTTTGTGTGGTTACATACAAACCAGATTCCAAAAAATTGGGATACTAAACACATTGTGAATAGAAACTGAATGCAGTGATGTGGAGGTGCCAACATCCAATATTTTACTCAGAATAGAACCTCAATCGTCTTTGTCACACCTTCCTCTTTATGATGCGCCAAATGTTCTCTAAAGGTGAAACATCTGGACTGCAGGCTGGTCATCTCAGTACCAGGATCCTTCTCCTACGTAGCCATGATGTTGTGATTGCTGCAGAATGTGGTCTGGCATTACCTTGTTGAAAAATGCAGGGTCTTCCCTGAAAGGGATGACGTCTAGATGGGAGCATATGTTGTTCTAGAACCTGAACATAGTTCTCTGCATTAATGGACCCTTTCCAGACATGCAAGCTGCCCACAAGCACTCATGCAGCCCCATACCATCAGTGATGCAGGCTTCTTGATAACAACTTGGGTTATCCTTGTCCTCTCTGGTCTGGATGACATGGCGTCCCAGTGTTCCATAAAGAACTTCAAATCCTGACTCATCTGACCACAGAACCGTCTCCATTTTGTCACACTCCATTTTAAAAGACCCCTGGCCCAGTGCAAACATCTGAGCTTGTGGAGCTTGCTTAGAAAGGGCTTCCTCTTTGCACTGTAGAGTTTCAGCTGGCAACGGCGGATGGCTCGGTGGATTGTGTTCACTGACGAGTCTTTCTGGAAGTATTCCTGAGCCCATCCTGTTATTTCCGTGACAGTGGCATTCCTGTTTGAGGTGCAGTGATGTTTAAGGGCCAGGAGATCACGAGCGTCCAGTAGAGTTTTACGCACAGCAATTGTTGCAGATACTCTGAATCTTTTGATGTTATGCACGGTTGATGATGATAACTTAAAAGTTTTTGCTATTTTACGCTGGGTAACACCATTCTGGTATTGCTGCTCTATCTTTCTGCTCAACAATGGTGGAATTGATGATCCTCTTACCATCTTGGCTTCAGAGAGACACTGACACTCTGAGAAGCTCTTTTTATACCCAATCATGTTCTCAATTGACCTAATTAGTATTAATTGGTCTTCCAGCTGTTCGTTATATTCTCAATTTCCTTTTTCCAGCAACTTATTGCTACTTGTTCCAACTTTTTGGGGGATTTTTTGACACTGACATTTTAAATCAACATATTTTTCCTTTATTGTTTCATTTACTCAGATTCAACTTTTGATCTGTCATCTATGTTCTATTAAGAATTAAATATTGACATTTGCCATCTCCACATCATTGCATTCAGTTTTTATTCACAATTTGTTTAGTGTCCCAACTTTTTTGGAATCCGGTTTGTATTTGGACATTGGTGATAAAACATTATAAAAAGACATCAACATTTCTAGATGTTTTTTGTTCTTATATTTTTATTGAAAAAAAAGAAAAAGATATCTGTTATCCATCAATTGAAATCTTAGGGAGTAAATGTCTGTGCAGATCCACACATTGTTTACCCCCAGCAGACAAATACCTAACAAATCTCAGGTTTAATCAAATATTGTTTGTTTTCATGTCAAAACTTTTCCAGTTGTATTTTAACTAATAAAATGTGATGTAATTATCAGAACAGTGACAGAAGAGATGATATTAAAGATTAGGTGATTATAAGTAAGCCCTTGGAAACCATATGTTTTGGTGGAAATAAAATGGAACTTTTGTCATTTTGCTTAAGAATGAGAGTTAGATACATTTTTACTCCAGACTATAAGCTTGTTGATGAGCTGAGAGGCTGAGCTTCACAGGAGGATGCAGCTGCATGATGAACCCGCCCGGCTGAGGATATTGTGCTGGCTGGAGGCTAACGACTCGATAAGACTCCAGAAGTGTTTGAAAGAGATGCCCTCGCCATCTCCTACACCCATCTTCCGCAGAACATCTCCAAATCCCTGTTCAGTATTGACCCCCTGTTTGAACAGAACAAAATTAACATGTTATTATCAAACTAATACTTATAGCTTTACAAAAAAATAAAAGCTTCAATAAGCTTTTTCTTCAAAAGTGGAGCCTTGTGTTGCGAGTGTGAATAGAAGCCTTGCACTTTGCTGGTTTCCTTTTCTTTGAAGCAAATTTACTTGATAAGTCTTTCTTTCAGAAGCTGTTTGCAAGTGAACTTTTGGCTTTTGGGCATGTTTTCTAAAGGTTCTTTCTGATTTTCCTCTAGCAAGCATCAGGTGGCTAAGGTTCTTTGCTTCTTGTAGATTATCCTGGTAATAAGAAACAGTTTTACGGGCCGTTAATTGGGGCTAAAGCAGCCACTACTAATGTGCTACTAGGAGGATAGGTTTGGCTTTTAATTTCCAAGATTTATCACAGGTGTCATTAAACCTTCCATCAATTAAACTCATTTCTAGATTAATTTGTGATCTGTTGATGACTTTGACCCTGGGAAAAGCAAGACATTAATATTCACTATAAACTAGAGCAAGCAGAGTGAATATTTGTGTAGAGTTTGTGTAGGATGACAACTTCTGGGTAATGACCTTTATGTGGTTGGTTTTCTATCTAATGATCACCATCTACCTATAGGTAGTACTACTGGAAATACATCATTCCAAGGAATCTCTATTCTGCCATTATGGCGGTCAAATACTTTAAGAGGAATGCATCACGTTCCGGGTTTTATCTCTGAATTCTTCAGATTCCAGTCAAAATCTTCAGCAGATGACTGGAGGCCTTACCTCACAACCAGAATCTGATACTTCATCAGCACAGAGATTTAATGTGCTGATGAAGTTAAGAGCCAAAGAGGAGCCACGTGAATATCAGACGGGTGCTCCCTCTATTGTGTCTAAAAGCTGTTTGAAAGACTACAGACCCTACAAATATCAGAATTCACTGGATGTAAACAAAAAAGTCAACCAGCATTGAATGTGTCAGTCAAGAAAAATGTTTACTTTTGTCTAAGTTTAACTTCTGCATTCTTAAAAAGGTTTAACATAGAACATCAAACTATTTATCGCAGAGTACAAAACATTAATGCTCATCCAAACACTGTCAGCAGTTTCAGGTGCCAACACTAAATATCTCTGGCATTCAACAGACAAACAAACCAAGTATTTTACGTGCATCTTTATTTGAAAGGTTCCAGCTCTTACTCCGTCCCCTTCTGTAAGTCACAGTTTGGAGATTTATTTCTACAGCTAATTATTTCCTGTTTGCACTTACTGACGCTTGAATGAAACATGCAGGTTTTCTATCTTTTTATAGATTATTATGTTCTGTATTTTATAGATAAACCTTTTGGAGAGGATTGCCACTTTTCTTGAATTGCCAAAGATAACTCTAAAATATTACTTCTTTTTTTTACTAATTCCTGTTCATAATGTTAATGTTAAATTCATTTGCAGACCATTCTCAAAAAATGTGAATGGAAGAATCCCTGTGGGTCAGTAAGACACGATAGACTCGACAAACATCCAGAAGAGTCGTTTAGAAGGAGGGAAAGCCAGAAAAGTTCATCGCTGAAGAAGCTGGTTGTTCCTAAAGAACAAGAGAAGAAGTGTTGTAGTAAATGGTGCAGCAGCAGCAGCGATAACTACAACCTCGGGATGATTTTCAAGTGAAATCCATTCATGATTTTGTGGGAGTTTCACAAGAAGTGGACCGAGCCTGGAGTCAGTGCATTAGGAGCCACCACACAGACAAACACTAGAGATGGGCTACAAATGTCGCATTCCCTGCATCAAGCCACTCTTGAACCAGGAGAAGATTGTTGCTCGGTGGTCCTGAGTTCAGTTTTAAGAAAAAAGGAATTCTGCATTTCATTTAGAAGTCCAGTTCCAAGGATCTGGAGAAAAAGTAGAGAAGCCAAGAATCTTTGTTGGTATAGTCCATAGTGAAGTTATCAGAGTCCTGCCCACACTGCCAAAGATACCAGAAGCTTGTGTTCAAACCTCCTTTACCTCAAAACCCCATAAAAAAATCCCCCCCTGTTTTCAAGAGGAAGCTGAAAGACATCTGAACCAAAAAGGTTGGTGACCTGAAGGCAGCTATCAAGGCAATCTGGGTTTTTGTTACAGATATGAAGCACGGCAGATCAAAAAAATATTTCAATTTGTATAATTTATGTCCTACATTTTTCTTACCTGTAAACAAAAATCATTCAAATTACAAATCGTGTGCTGTACCTGTACCTCTAATGACATCCTGAAAACTGCAGCTCACCATATTGCAACAATCCAACAGATATAAAAAGGAAAGTAGTGTAAAGTGATTGTCTTGTTACAAGAATATAGTTGAAAACAAAAACTCTGTGCTTTAAATGAAAGTACTGATAAATATGCAATGTATTAGTTACAGTTTAACAATATGTCAAACTTCAATTACCATCAGTGTGTGCAACAATCCAACCCAAGTGGCTGACTGGATCAATATTTGGTACTATATAATGTACGGCCATATGTTCCTGTGCTTTATACTGATAGTATACTTGGTTAGCATGATGAGCACTAACTGCCCTTAGCGCCTACAACAATGTAACATTTAGAGGGTAAGATTACCAACGCTTACGAAAACTTGTGGGCACATTATGTAAATAGAAAAAAAGCAAAAAGGTCAAAAATGTTGATTAATTGTAATTCATACAATTGCAATTTTCAGTGATTGCATTGCAATAACAAATTTTCAAATATTATGCAACTCTAGTTATAATCATTTACAATCATGTGATTTAATGAAGAGAATAACACATATTCTGTTGGTTTTCTTCATTAAATCTAACAAAGAATATGTTTAACATGAGCTGCGTTCCTTCTTGTTGATCTAGACAGAAGATTAAAGAGAGTATCTATGTTGTCACTGTTTCGGTTTGCTGGTGTGGGCCTGCCTAAGTGTGCTGAGCATGTTCCTGACCGCCTTTGTTTGAGCTGAGTAAGGTGAGGCAGGCTGCCACACCCAGGTGCTACAGTCAACAGCAGACCTGGCTCACACTCTAAATGTAGTCTTACCTTCACCAGGTTAGGCATCTGTGAGGACAAAAGACCTTTGAACTCCTCCGTTTTCAGAGTTGAGCTGTTGTCCGCTGAAGCCGAGTGAAACTGGCCCACCAGTGTATCAATGGCCTTCTCCAGATCAGAATACTAAACACAGAAACAGAGACCAAACCAAAAGGTTACTCATCCTTAGCTTTACACAACTTTAAACAGGAAAAGTCAGGAACCACACAGAAACTGTTTTAAACATTCATCACAGTTTTCTATCCTTGGCTCTTATGATTAGAATAATAACATTAAAGCCATTTGCTAAACAATTTACTGAACAGCCACTGCAAGGCTCCAATAATAAGTTAATGTCACCCAGCTCAGAGGGTGAGACAGGTAACGATGAATCCCATCATGTCTGTAGATCTTTACCAGCTGCTGTACATAAGTAGAAACGACTAAACCAGAGATGGGGACAAAAAATACCTCATGAGTCGTTTCCTGGTAAATGACAGTAAACACAATCTAATGGTTTCCTTCATTCTGTGAATACACGTGTGTTAAGTTGGTCATTTGATATCCAGTAGAATTAGCTGCACTGTTTTCTTTAGCCACAATATAGCCAGAAAGGCTAGATTTGAACCTAATCTTGGTACAAATACTTGAGTTTTATTGCTACCTTAAGTCGAATTTAACATCTTCACTCTCAAATGATTAAAATCTCACATTGAATGTGAAAAATTCCAGACTAAGGATACTTTTGAGAAACTAATGACTTCTGTGTAATCCCTGATAAATGTAGGGGTCCCATTTCAGCATCAATGCAATTCAGAGAGCTTTACATGATTTACATGCTGATTCATTTCATCATCAAAATCATCCAGAACAATCAGCACTGAATTTGATCATGGTTATAGGTTGTATTTAACCAAACGCTACCTTAAACATGTGGGTTTGTAGCCATGGGTTAATAAAAGACACTGTTTGCAGTTTTCTGAGATAGCTATAGGTGAAGGAGTGTCCTACAAGGATTCCTGAGCTGGGAAACTGTTCAAGCTTTGACACTCTGGTTGGTTCAGGCCAAGAGGAGATTCATATTTCCAAAAATAAAGTTTTGCTTTGCATTGAAAGAAATCAGCTGATGTGCTTCAGGCAAGCAGCTCATGTTTTCTGAACGAGTCTCAGTACGAGAGATCCATGGGGGAGGTGCCTAAAACTCTCGCTGAAGAGACGTCTGGTCAAGAAAACCCAGAGTTAAATAAGGGCTGTAAGACCAGACATTCCTCCAGTCAGACATTTACGCTTGTGTTTTCATTGTGAAGCAGATAAAGTTTCACAGTCATTTCATATAGACCACCTCCTGTGTTTTAGTCTCGCTCTAGTTAAACAAGCTCCAGTCGTATGGAGCAGCCAAACTCTTATCAGCAAACATTTCCAGCAACAACAGCTGACTGAGCCAGAGTTACTAAAGTCCTTCTTAGTTTCACACTTCACTTTGCCTAACCGATCAAATCAATCAAATCAAGAATACTTATTTAATTAATATGTCACAAACTCATAAATTCAATAATCTGCATGAACACAAACAGAAAGACAAAAGTAAAACAACATTAATTGCTTTGACTAACACGATTAAAGAATGACTGAATATATAAAGATGTTAAGTCGTATCTGTTGTAAAGTTTTAAAATGAGTAATTAAAAATACAATCTTAGCTACAAAGAGCCACAATGAGTCAATAATTGATTGAACTGTAATTTTTTGCTGATTTTATGTTTGCTCACATATGAAATGTTGCTGGTAGTTATTTAATGATTAAAATATGAAATGTGTTATAGTGTAAAACTGTAAATGGACCCATTTCTACCCTGTTGGAATTCTGGCTCCACTCTTTGGGGCAACGTAAATCATTCTGTTACTCATGTTGTTTGCTAATTTAGTGTAATCCAGGATCTCAGGGCAGCAGATGCTCCCAGCAGACACAGATGAGACTCAATAAAATCTCTATCACAGAGTGATCAGCAGGAAAGAAGGAAAAATGTACAGATTACAACTTAATATGTCTTTGGTGCAAGACTCTCCTCTATTAATGTTGATTAATTAAACACAAAATAAAGTTTTTATTGAAAATATTGTATATAATTGATATGAACATTTGTTTTTTTTGACTTGATGCATATCTTAGATTGACAAATAGATTCATACAGTAACAATTAAACGAAAAGAACTATTAGAGTGACTTGATGAGCCAACTTTCACCCTTAAAGCAGTTTTACAGCTTCTGTTGTAACAACTAATTTTTCCTCTGGTAAAATCTTTATGAATAACAAACCTGACATTTGTGTTAACATTAAAAGTAAAAGCTCTTGATTTTAGGACTTCTCTTGTAGCTTTGCTGTGCCAAATATTCACATTTTTACAAAGCTTTACTAATATCCATTTCCTTCAGCAGTCACCTTTCATTTCAAATGATGATTACTCTTTTTTGGTATTGTCACAAGTTTGGTTTGTGAACATTGTGGATGAATCACTTGGAGGTCACCACACCCAGATCTGCTCCTGCTCTCTGGAACAATCCTCAGCTCTGCTGGGCTTCAAAAACGTTTAGTGCAACTTAGGAACCTCTGATTTACTAATGTTTACATGTTTACATCCTCACCTGGTTGGTTTTCTATAAACTTTGCTTTATTTAAGACGGCTTAAGCACAAACCTTAGGTAGAAAACGAGGAGGAATAAGGAGCGTGTTTGAAACAAATATCTTCACGTTTCCTCCTCGGTCCTTTATGATCTTGACAATAATGATATAAAACCGCATAAAAAACGACCGCAGTGGCGGCCGCTCCTGCGCCTCTGCCGCTCCTGCGCCTCTGCCGCTCCTGCGCCTCTGCCGCTCCTGCGCCTCCGCCGCGCCTGCGCCTCTGCTGCGCCTCTGCCGCTCCTGCGCCTCTGCCGCGCCTGCGCCTCTGCCGCGCCTGCGCCTCTGCTGCGCCTCTGCCGCTCCTGCGCCTCTGCCGCGCCTGCGCCTCTGCTGCGCCTCTGCCGCTCCTGCGCCTCTGCCGCGCCTGCGCCTCTGCCGCGCCTGCGCTTCTGCTGCGCCTGCGCCTCTTTTGTCCAGAGGCCTGCAGAGGCGCACAGGCACGGAGCTAGATTACATTAACATGCTGCTTTAACACCGTCGGAGCTGTGAGGGTTCCTAAAGACTCGTCCGTGCACGGATAGCAAAGCAGCTTCGTTACAAAACCGTGTCTGTCACGAAGTCCTGGCCCTCAGGAGCGGCTGGGGCTGCGACGCGTCCTAGGGAGGGGCCCCTGGCTGCGCACACGAGCTGCAAACTTTCAACTCGGAAATAAAGTTTGAGAAGACAGCTTTGAGAAGGAAGGGAAGTTGCTGAGACTATAAGAACTTCAACAACTCTAATAAAGGGAGCTTTTCAAAGTTCTTCCGTTTCTATTTGAGCGCCTTAATCTGAGTAAATTCTGAGGAGATCCCCTTATTTTACACTCAGACACACAATACAAGCAGCAGCTGCAGCTTGTTGCTGTTTTTACTGTAAGATAGTTGTAGTTTCTTACCCCAGGCATGTCTGCTGTGTTCCTGTAGGTCCTCTGTGTCAGGGAAGCTCAGCTCTGCTGATTGTCCTGGTTCCTCCCTCTGAGGGTAGGAGGAGCTGGGAGCTGTTACCACTGAAACAATACAGCCACCTTCTGTCCACTTAATCATGTTCTCATGCAGGCTAAACTCTCAGATCTGTTTCAGGATTCATTTCAGGATCATCAGTCCACAGATGAGTCAGTCACATCTGGAAGTCTTTACTGAGCCACTGCTTTCAAGTTGAGGCTGGTATTCCCCTTCAAGAGTTTGAGCTTCTTACTGTTCCACATCTTGAATAACTTTAGAGCCACAGTCTTTCCAGCTGCTGCGCTGATGCTTAAAATGTGGATCTAGAGAGTTTCCTCATGGAAATGGAGGAGGCTGACTGAGAAGGAGAAGGGAACATTCTTTCTGTCTGATGTTCTTTAGGGAGAGTCAAGGGCGTTGTAGGGCGAACATGTTCAGACTGTGTGGAGGGAGAGGAGCCTTGTGTCTAATCACTGGGTGAAATCGGATCCTATTTGAAAATAGGAGTCCAAGGAAGATTTGGGAGGTTACCCTGGAGAGGAGCACAAAATATTTGTCATGTGATTCCTCTTACCTTCCACACAGGGGCAGGAAGGGCTGAATCCTGCTGATGCTGCTGGGGCCTTTATGAAGGAGCGAGTTTCCTTAGGCAAACCGTATTCTCTCTTACAATGGTAAATAGGCCAAACCTCAGCTTCATGACTCTTTGTAGTCTCTGGCTTCCCTAGCTAAAGATGACTCTAAGGACATTTCCTGTCAGCAGTAGTAACTCAGCAAATAAGTGGAGCAACACAAAAATCAGAGAGAAGAGGAAGTCAATGCTCCAGCACACAGAAACAGAGGTACCCTACTTTGTTGAGTCAGTAACAAGGGAGCTCTAAGCTCCATGTGGTCTCCTGATTGTCTCGACATAGGAGGGACGGGGTTTGCATGGTCCAGAAACTGCATCCATACTATCAATCGCTAAATACATAAATTTTAGATACATAGATAAAGCACGTTGGTGCTGGACCCCAGAGCGCTTTCTCCATTCTTTAGTTACATAATTGATGGGTTTAGTAAATTTTTAGTGAAGATTATGAAGATTATGGTTATAGACCCATTGCAATGAGTTGGGCTGGTGCTTTAAGCTCTTTCTCTAATTGTATGTACTCGGCTCGACCCAACTCTGTTTTTAATGTTTCCTATTAGGTACATGTAGGTGGAACCTGCTGGAATGTCATAAAACTGCTGTTTACTGAGTGGCTTTGGAGTGGCATTACTGGTTCAGTCAGCAGAGCAACTTTGGTGACTGAACCACAGTTGCTGCTCTTTGTTACAGGAATCAATACCCAACATTCTCAAAAACTGGCACATTCCTGTCAGGAAATGGGTTTGCTGCCTTGGTTGTATTTGGTGTGCTTTGTTCCCAGAGGGCTTCAGGAGACTGTGCTCATGTCCACTACTCACCATATTGCCAGATGCCATATTTGCCTCTCCATTTCCTCTCAGAGCTCCCGGTTCCCTGAGTCACAGTTTCCCGTCCTGAGGACCAGAGAACCCCACCACCACACTCAGCTTTTGTCACTTCCATAAACATCTTAAACTGCATTGTGCATCCTGAGTACTTCCTGCATGTGTGTTCAGTAAATTCACAAAACCAAGACAATTCTAAGAAAATGGCAACACAAATCAAAAGCAAAGTCAGCATATTTGTGCTGAGTGGCCAAACGTATAATACAGGTGGAGGTAGACTTTACCGCAAAAAAGGTCACATCGCGTCACTTTTAAGGCTGACTGGCCCTGATGAGCCCCCCCAAACTAGACAGTCAGTCGGGTCGTCTTGTTAAACTTTAGTGTTTGGCCTCACAAACGCTCTCCTGCAAGAATGGTTACAAATTTGCCTTGATCATAAATCCTTGGTGGAAAACCTTGTAGTGGAACAACTTGTGCTGATCTTTGTATTAAGGGGTTACAGTCAATCAAAATGTGTGTGGAGACAAGAGAGGGAATATTTATTATTTAAGCTGCTTTAACGCCTTCATTAATCTGTCAAGTCCAGCTCCAAAAAACAGAAAAGTATGAAATTGGTCAACTCATCTCAGAGAGAAACTTTTGTATATATTATAGATTTTTTTATACATATAATGAATAATTTGAAGCATTTTTTGTAATTTTAATAAAATTGTGGATACAGAAAATGATCAAAGTGAAAATAAATCAGTAATTTATTGCTATTAACTTTTGTAGACCTCTTTATTAGTTATTTAGGTTCCGTTATTAGTCTCCAGTTATCAGTAATCTTGTTTTCGGCTACAGCGATCTCTCCTTCCTGTTTTACTTTTAAACCTTCTTCTGTTTATTTAAAGCTTTGTTGGACTTCATGTGACCTTTTGTTCATGCCCTTGTTTAACATTGTGCCAACTGATTTCTCCGTCCTTAATATCTCAGTTTGTGATGAATCTACTTTACGTATTGATTTTATTGACCAAACGTTTTGATACAGAACATAGATGACATGTTTTGTGGCTCTAACGTTTTGTAAGTAAGAAAGAGACATCTTTAATGAGAACCAACCTCACATGTGGATTGTACCTAGATGTCTCATTGCAGACATAGATCAAGAGTTTCATTTGTTTGCCCCCAGATAAAATTGACCAAGATGAGCAGAAAGACTTAGGGACAAACATTTCACCAGCATACTGCTGTTAATCCTTGGTTTTTGTTGGACTATGGGGGCTTCTTGCCACCAAGGCGTCTCAGTCTCTCTGTGGGGGGCTGGTGCGCTCCCATCAGAAGTTGAGGAGACTCTGCACTGGGGGCCAGGCTGGTTTGTAGCGTCAACAGCCTCATAAACAGTGAGAAATACCGTAAACCTGTTACACAGTAAAGGGGGTTTCAAAACATTAATATGAACCTTTTTATTCTGCACAATAACAAAATACTCAGATTTTTTCTCCCACAAACAACAAAGCCAGAAAGTTTGAAAACCTTTAGCAGTGATTGTAGACCAACCTCTGAGAAGTTTCTTTTTGAACTTGATAAATATCCTGTCTAGGTAAATTATGTATGTTTACTAAATTTTAGGTGGTCAATGGCTGCATGAGAATCACAACTAAATCAATTCAGATTTGTTGTCCCTGAAGAATGTGTTTAAATTAATTTAAGTAGTTAAATTCTCCAGCCAGGGACCCAAATTGAATAGGTAAGGGAGGTAATGATTAGGCTAAAAGTACTAATGATAATAAGGATGTACTAGTGGTGATATGTAAACAGCTAAGCATCAAATACTCAAAAGGTTTCATTGATTTAATAAGAATAAAGATTATTCTCTCAGATATTGAGAGGACTATAACATCCATATATCCTATGGTCCTTTATTTTTTTTAAACTCAAGAGTGATGCCTTCCCCTCATCCTGTCTCATGCCCAATTAGACAATTTGTGGAGGGGTAGCAAAAATGTTTCTTTTAAAGAGGGTTATAATTATGGGATTATTGGTGTAGAAACCCCACTTAGATTAAGTAACACACAAATAAACCGACACAGAATCTGTTTTCTTTGTTCTTTTCAGATGTGCTGATAAAAACATATAAAAGGTCATTTTTATCAGGCCGGTAGCAGCAGCACCACAGGAGCCACCATGTGATGGTGATGAGGGAGAACATCCAAAGCCTGCCAGGGTTACGATTCTGGGCATTTAGCTGAAATATGAAACATTTAAATCCATTAAAACTTAATCATGCTCATAAAAACAAGATATCAAAACCTAACTTATTTAAATGATGTCTTTACAACAAAAATGTTTCTTAATGCTGTTTTCTAACAACTTCATTCTAAAGGACATGTTTCAACAACTCAACAATTAAAACGAACATCCTCAGCTCAACATATTCCTCTTAATTTAATTCAAAGAGCTAAAGTTGGAATTGAATAAGACTGTTGGGTCAGACGAACATGTAAACACTTACATTGAGGTCATGTCATTGAGAGCGTGGTCCAGCTCCTCACTGATGGCTTTATACTTGAGTTTCTGAGCATACAGCTCATCTGTAGGCGCACACATGAGTGTGTGGGATGATTAAAGCAGGACAGAGATACAGAAACAAATGTAGAAATGCTGTGATACAAAACAGGAATAAAAATCCTATTCTATTTTTTTCCCTGACACTGGTTTTAAATCTAAATAAGAAAGAGCTGTAAATGTTTAAATAGTCTAACACCCAATATCTCATGTTTAGTGTTAAAGGGTTAATTGCACTTATCATTGTATTATTTCCTAATGTTTATTACATTTTTAGATTCTATAAAACATGGAAGCTTCTATCGTAGAAAAACCTACAGTGACTTAAAATAGTTAAATGACGTACAATCAGTTAACTGCTGCCTATGGGACATGAGTCAATATTTGCTTCAAGGATTTTGAGGAGAATAAGTTTAGGATGTAAGGAGTGACGTTAGGACGGAGCAGGAGATTGATGAGGCACCTCATCATATGGGGGAGGACAGACCAGCCTCCTTATTAAAAGGAACCAGAGCTCACTAACATATCCCTTCTGATCTGGGAAACTCTTTGGTACCCGCCAGAATAAGCTGCAAAGTCAAGCTTGGTAGAGGAAGGTCAGAGTTTCCCTGCTGGACCTGTAATCTCTGTAAACTGATCTATGAATACCCAGAAGACAGCGTGGTTAGACACATGTTACTATGGAGATCACTTAGAAGCAAAGCAGCTGGGAAACTGTTAAACACAACGACCTGAAAATGAAATCACAAGTTCATTGTCTCACAGTTCTCTGCTACAAAGATATAAATGTATCCCAGCTATTGAGAGGAGATGGATAGTTTGGATAAGTTAATTCAGCAACATGTCCTTTTTAGTTCTGTACACGAGCTTAATGAGAAATGTAAATCTGCTTTTAAAAACATTGTGTTTGTAAATTCAACCTCACAAAATTGATGCTACAAAGCATTCATGGCAAATGTCTTCCTTCCTAAAGAGTTCTTAGACAGTGTATGAGGAGCAGCTCTCTACCTTCCAGGTCATCAATAGTCTTCTCAAGTTTGGCTACAGATCTTTCAGCAAACTCAGCTCTTGTCTCAGCCTAAGAATAGAAAAAAGGAAATCCTCTCATCACAAATTATTAAAATCAACAAAACTGTACAAATGCAGTGAAATGTTAAGAAATTTATTCTGTATTCAAATCAGAATGAGTTTTTTTGTATGGACTCAGTTTCCATGCTCACCTCCTTCAGCTTGTCAGTTAAGATCTTGATTTCTTCCTCATACTTGTCCTCCTTTTGAGAATACTGTAAGGAGAAAGCAGCCCTATCATCCTGAGGTCTCCCTGCTGTCCCTAATATCTCTCTGCTCTTAGATTAGCCAAAGGTTCTAGACCTAAAACAAAAAGCATCACAGATCGTTTTTATTGACATGAACTCTGGTTCTCATAACTCTGTCTTGTCCTAATAGACTCCTGTGGGACATCTACTGCCGCTGATGCAGTATTCCAGAGTTAGGTTTGAGAGGTCCTCTTCAGAAAACCCAGTCAATAACAAAATACTAATTAATGCTGTATGACAAAGAGTTCAACTAAAACATAGAAAAAAAAGCTTTATTTTGATCAAAGCACATGAAGGATGCTCATTATGGTTGATGATGTACACATTTACAGGGAAGAAAGAAAACCACTTCCTACTGTGAGCGGCTGAAGCTTAGACTCTGTCCTACCTTCTCAGCCTGGGCCTCCAAAGACTTGAGGTTATTGGTGACATTCTTCAGTTCTTCCTCCAGCTCAGCACATTTTCTGGTTGTGATTTTAGAGAGAAAAGTGGAAGAAACAGTCGGCATCAGTGCCAAGATGTCACCAAAATCATGCCCCAGCTACACATTCAGAAACGACTCTAAATACTTTGCTGCACCTCCAGCTTTGCTCTAAAGAAGACCACTTCAGTATTAATTTGGTGAAAGGGTCCCTATTCTCTCTGGTCTCAGGCATCTTAATTAGTTAACTTAATCTGAATGAAATACTTCTTATCCAAATGTGTGCGGCTCGTTGACGCTGCTGACAAGAACTACTGCATTCAAATTGAAATCGAATTGTTATTTCCATATAAGAATGATTTCAGGTAAAAATGTCTCTGACACTTGAACAGAAAGGCTTAAACAAACGTGGTGTATTCTCCAGGCTTGTTCATGTGAGGAAAGTTTTGCTTCTGATGTGTAGTCAGACTTCTGTCCCTTCAGCTGTCAGACACTCACGCCTCAGCCAGTTCTGCCCTCTCCTCTGTCCGTTCCAACTCTCCTTCTACAATCACCAGCTTACGAGCCACCTAGAAAAAGCAAGTTATACACAGAGTTGGCTTGTTTTACAGTAAAACTTTGTACATAATTTCAATTCTAAATGGATTTTCTGAAAGCTTTAGCTGATCGCTCTACAGTACGTTTGGGCCGCAGTCAAGATTTGTTAACATGATGACCTGATGTCAAAGGATCCTACATCTATTCAGTCAGGTCAGTGAGGTTCAGTCAAAACAGTCAGTCCTTAATTCATCAGCACTTTAGAGATTCAGATCAAGATGCACAAATCTGGTGGTTTTGTGATTGTTCTGTTTGCTTTTTAACATCATTCCATTATCAGCACTACAGCAACAAACCTTTCTCACACCTGCTTAGCAATGTTTTGTATGTTTTCACTGACATTTTTGATCGCGTCTTTGCTGATGAGCTTGTAGGAAATCCTACTTGCCATTACCAACATTTTCAGCTCCATCCACAGATTCCCTTGTAGATTTTATGATGTACTCCAGCTTGGACTCTCCAAATCTTTACATTTCTTCCAATAAGGTGTAAAATGTTGGTAAGTTCATTATACAATAAACCAAAACCAGTATGAACAATTTAAGCTTATATTTAACTGTGTAAAGAAATTCAGTAGCACAATGAAAGTAACTGCTCTTTGTTACAGTTACTCATTTCCCTCTACACTGGTACTTCCTAGATGAATATTCAGTATCCCAACAGTAGTGAATGAATTAAGAAGGATTCACAGGTTTACAGTTTCAAAGTCTCCATTGTGAGACTTTGATTTCTCGTATCGTAGACAAAGTTTCTCACTTTGTGGTATAATCGTCAATCTTCCACAGAGTTATTATCTATCATAAAAATGTACTTAAAACAACAGATTTATGAAGGCATACATACACAGCATCAAGCAATTCTCCTTTTTTGGATCAAAGGTCCACCTCAAAGTTTGGATCCAGCAGAGTGAGGACATTTCCTTTTGTTATTGGTGGTTCATTAAACAGAGAAACTTTTCCAGGGTGATTTAGGAGGGCTAGGAAGGGTTCAGTGAAATGTAGCTTAGTAAAATGCACAGATGGGACTCAGTCCTGCATAGAGTACTGAGTAACCAGTAATTATCTGCATATTTGTGAGACACATTTATGCATCACAATTAGTTACAGATTCATTAAATAAAACCCATTTCCAGAAAGTCCTCTTATAGCAGTGTAAGAGCTCGGATTACATTTGGCTTCTTGCTCATATCGATGTTTTCCTGTTAATCCAGAATGTTAGAAACTCACATGCTCATATTTAATGTAACCATGTTTCTGTTTTAAGTGAGAATAAACGTGTTTCACCAAAAACCTTTTCTTTGACGTTTCTTTAGTTTAAGCAGAACTGAATAGACATTGCAGTATATTTGGGGCCGTTTTGGTGCTTTGTAGGTTTGTATGGCTGCTGCACATTCACACGGCAAATATTAAAAATATGTAGGTTTGCTTAAGCGCACTTTTACACCACGCTCAGCTTATGCATGTTGAAACGTGCTTAGGAAACATTTATCCAGGAGCCTCTAGTCTCTCCTATATTCTCTCCTGTGTTTTCTCTCATGGTGTTACCATTATACCCGTTGGGCTTTCAAAGTATTAAAACCACACATACATGTCTTTCCATGTTTGTTGATGATACAATATTTTAAAAAATGAATTGAAAAGAAAGTTCAGGCGTATGTGGATCGCTGTGAGTAAGTTGCTGCCAAAGCTTGTTAATGTACTCAAAGTGCTGGAGTTACAGTAAAGTAAAATCACCTCCTCGTATTTGCGGTCAGCTTCTTCAGCAATGTGTTTGGCTTCCTTCAGCTGGATCTCCTGCAGCTCCATCTTCTCTTCGTCCTTTAGGGCCCGGTTTTCAATCACCTTCATTCCTCTGCAGAGAGAAAGCTTCAGTCATTAGTTGTTGAGTATGAAGGTCTCTCAAAATCCTTCTTCTATTCCATGATCAATCATTAAGTTAATACTCATGGTCGAGTTATTTGGTGCATCCCAACATTTCAGGTGGTTTAAAGCAGAATATAGTTTAACCCTCAACGGTAAAGTTTTACTGAACTGACTGTGAAAACAAAGCCAAAGAGTTCTTGACTTAATAGTAAAGTAACTAGTATTAGATGCTGCAGTAAATAATCTTATGGTTTAATTTGAAGATTTTCTGAAAGGAGCTCCTATGTCTGAGTCTGTCTATGTCCCTCATTAAAGGACTTCTGGGTGTCTCAGGTTGGTGTGACCATCTAGACTGACAAGGATTAAGGTCTTTGGTTTCTTGAAGGTGAGGTTCTCATGATCTGTTCAGATTGATTCAATCTCGTCAGTTTTTGAGCCCCTTTCATGGCCAGCAGGACTCACTCTCCCACATAACCTTTTTTTCAGACAGTGAAACACATCTTAAAAGGAAGCACAGGAAAGATGTTTCCTGTCTTGGTCAGTAATCTGGGAAAGGACAGCATACCAAACCAGGGTCCTCAGTATCCACCTCCAGCGCCGGTGGTCTGGGCTGTGTAAGAACTGTGGTGTGAGCACATACACTGTTTAGGTTGATTAAGGCTTTATCTTGTGAAGGTAGTAAAGTCATTTAGCTGCAGAGTCTTAATTAGAAATTGGGAAACTGCAGGAAGGTTTTGAGATATTTACAGGAAGATGGTGGAGCGTTGACCACTGTGGGAGCTTTCTCCTGGTCCGTCTTCACCTGACCGCTCAGTTAGATGAAGTCAGGGAACATGATGGTCAGATTTCTCTGCTTTGACCAAAAGACGGTTTTCCATGAAACATTGGAGGCCTTTTTGCTGCTAAACAAGAGCGTATGACTGAACTGGGATAATCCCTCTCTAGCAGTAAATCCCAGAATCCTTGTTGGGATGAATTAACAGATCAGAGAAGTTAGTATGTGAACATGAAGTAAACCATTCACTGCAGCTAGGCTGCTTTTGTGTTGAAACTTTACATTCTTACATGTAGTTGTAGCAAACATCCAGTTGCTAATATTTCTTTCTGACTTCAACAGACGAGTTTCAGTTTATTTGTATAACGCTAATTTACAACATGTTGTCTGAAGGCACCTTATAAGAAAATCCTTTCATTCACATAGAGAGGGTAAGTATCTAAGTCATTGAGATTTGTAACAAGCTTTGTTCTAAGTGGTCTTTGTTGGTTTTTTATGCTTAAAATGTTAATATGTATAAAGTATAGTTTGTTTACAGGGTAACAACAGTATAATCCAGCACATCCCTTCTTATTGAAACAGATTATTTGATCACAACTGATACTTTTCTCTAACTCCCCGCATGATTTTGTATCTTGTCTGTTGCAACTATTTAGTATTTCTTGGTCACATATAACCATAGGGATTAAATGTAGATTACACCTCTCGCTCTCATCGGCTGCCTTCTCAGCTTCTTCCAGTTTCTGCAGAGCTGTTGCCAGTCTTTCCTGAGCTCGGTCCAACTCCTCCTCCACAAGCTGGATACGTCTGTTCAGGGAAGCCACTTCTGCCTCAGCCTGCATTCAAACAAACATGGTGTTAGCAGTTTAAACATGACTAAGCCCAGCTGCAAACGTCTGGAAACATCAACTACGGCATCAGTTCTTTACATGTTGCTGTGTCACTTTAGTTGGACATAGAAGTGAAAATGGGAAAAAAAACATTCAAAGTGGCTCAGAAACGGTAAATATTTTAGAAAGATACAACTGAATGTAATGACACAGTTATTGAAATAAGTGTTTTATCTTTGTACTGAATGATAAACTGTATCATTCATATTTAGACAAGTTTGGTAAAACGGTCTAATTGTAAAATTTTAAACATATGAACATATGACCACACGATTTAGCTTCAATTAAAGCAATAAAACCCAGCCTTATTCTGCCTGCCAGTATAATTAGCTGATTATGTTTTGAAAAAACTGTTTTTGGAGAACTGAAGCATCGATGTTTAAACTGAAGCTGGGAGCGTGTTGATGTCTCTAGTTAGGAGCTTTAGGCTGTTTAACTTTAGCTAGTTAAACCATCCAAGCTGCGAGTGCCCTGCAGGTATCTGTTCAGGGACAGCTGTTTCTTCTATATAGAGACAATGACTCATTGTCCACAAGTGTTTCAGGATTCCCTCAGTCAGAAGCACAAACTACCGGAGGGACAAATTTCATTTTACGGATTTCATTAAACAGCGAAAATGGTCTAAACTACGAACTACAACAATATTTTATATCTCGCTGTACAGGCTTCCTTGGAGTGTACACAGTGCCAGATGCCAGACAACTTTAGTACAGACAAGTTCTATTATTATTAATTTGCACTAAATTAACTTGATAATGTTGCCCAGATCAAAGAGGATCCATTGGTAAAAGTGACCTGGGAGGAATGAGCTGAGCCCCAAACATGGACACGAGCCATTGTTAAGCCTAGTCAAAGCTGAGCAGGTGACATCAGAGTCAAAATAGATTCATGAATCCTCCCAACAGCTGTCAGGGTTCCAGTCAGGCCGCCATGAGAATGGAATGTCACAGAGAAAGAAGAATCAGATGAGCTAAGTTTGTACTCAACACGTTTAATGTTTCATGAATCTGGCAGCTACAAACTGAAGGTATGGACCTGATTTTTCCACAGATTAAACAACTCATACAGTTGTGAGTGCAGAGCCAAAGCATCTGGATTATCTGTGACGATGCTCAAATTTAGCTTTCCAATCCAACATCTCAAAATAAACACTGCAGCTTTGTTCTCCACACGCCTCACATGCAGAATTACGCTAAATTAACAGTAAAACACATTTTCGTTCTGAAAACATGGCAGCGGGCAATTTTATGGCAATGAGTACAGGAATGTGTTCCTGCTACTCTTCATCCACGTAGATCTCTGAATTGGTGATCAAAGCCAGTGTAAGAGCCCCCCGTATAAATCAGCATGCTCCAAAACTCCTCACTGTCTGTTTTATGTCCACTTATGACGTGATCGGTTGTCATAGTCATGGTGGCTTATAAATACTGACATATGTTATATATGTTAATGTACTATTATGTCAAATGGATTCGTCTACACTATTGTAAATGCGTATTTACTCAATGAATAAAAAGCAAATGTCCTCGGGTCACGTTTGAGTCCGTGTTGCATCGTTTCACTTTTTAAGTGTGTTACTCACGTCAGCTGCCTTTTTGTCAGCAACCTCCAGCTTTTCCTGCGCATCTTTAAGAGCTTCAGAATATTTATCCAGCTCATCCTCCGTCCCTTTGAGTTTCTTTTGCATCTGGAGAAGTTCATCTTCATGCTGATGGTGTAAAAAAACAAAGATCAGGAACATGTTGACCATGTAGACACATTTGTCCAAATTCAGTTCCCAAAAACATAAAACACATTATTGAGTCAACAAAACTGATTCTTCTTAATCCCACAGTTTCTGAAATAAAGGTTGATTGAAAACTACATGTAGAAAGTATATCATAGATAAAACATGTATATAAGATATATTCACATTTATTTCATGTTCGTTTTCTTTAATCCAACCATTGTTCTCCAGCAGATTCTTAAATTTTCACCTCAACCCATCCACCCCGTAAATCATTTAACGTTATTTAATTGTGTTAGAGTTTATGTGCTATTTAAGTTAAATTTTTTAATTTTTCAGTGAGAAGATATAACCAAACAGTGGATCAGAAGCAGAACTGCATTCCTATGAAAATTGACTGGTCGGTCCCTAAAGCTGCAGGCCGGCGGTTATCCCGGTTAAGCTCTCAGGCCTGCTGAGAGATTTTAAAAAGATGAATCCAAACATGCCCGTCAGATTTAAATGAGACAGTCAGAGGACTGAATAGTTCTATGGATGCTTCCTGTTTGTGTTTTAGTCTCCAGCTGCTTTCACGACTGACCTGTTTACTTCTCTCTTCGGCTGCTTTCTTGTCCGCCTCAGCTTGTTCAGCCCGGTCCAGAGCATTCTCCTTGTCCAACTTCAGCATAAGCATCTTCTTTTTGACGGCTTCCATGTTTGATGTTTGGGGGTGTTTGCACACAGAAAAAAGACAGAGACAGATTTCTGCAGGAGACGGGATGTGGCAGCCTGGCGAACTGGAGGACAAACACTAATGATAACCGCAGCTCATTTATATGACAGACACAGAGACCCTCCCATTATAAAGCCCCTCCACCTCCACATGGAGCTGTAATGAGAGACAACTGTTGGGGGTCTACAGTTGTCTCCCTGTGTTTTAGGGGCCAATCAGGAGCAGTTCAGGCCATTGTTTGAGAACTAGGAGCTATTGGAACGTATTCATGGTTGGTTTGAAATTCATTCTCTGATGAAGTATCCTGAGACTTAGATTAGACACTTTTTAAAACTGATTTGTTTACGATGTATCTTTGATTTTAGTAATAGTACAATTAGTTTGGATTACTTTGATCCCCTTCAAGTCAATGACTTCATGCAGTATGCAGGGTTTCCTTACATAGAAAGCATCTGTCAGCTACATCCTTGCCAGTTATTGGGAGGGCTGGTATCTATCTCCAGCAGTCATTAGGTAAGAAAGGAGGTACACCCCGGGCATGTCACAATGCAACAGAGACAGACAACTAACACAGCAGTCCAGGAGGAACCCGGAGTACCAGGAGGAAACCCCCACAAACAAAGGGAGAACATATAACTACAACTAATGAACTACAACAAACACAATAGAAACTGAAGCAGTGGTATTCCTACCCAGTAACAGTACACCAACACCTGACCTGTAATGGCTATAACTAGAACTCTCTAAGGGATGGATTAGTAACAGGACTACCAGGAGGGATGCGTCACTCATTCTTCTTTGGTCCAGCTCGAGTTATTAATAAACATCTTTTGGCTGACATTGTCCAAGGGATTCATAATGTTACAGTATATCTGCAACAATTGCTGGTCAAATAAAAGTGAATGCAGAGAAAGATGTGTTGTAAATCATCAACTCAGCCACTCTTGTGTACAGTTTGAAATGTTTAACTGTACAGGCTTTCAAAGCTGCAGCATTGTGCAGTACTTTGGAGACAAATGTTTCAAAGACAAAGCAATAGGATGTTATGGGATGCATTAACATACCGTACTTATAATTCATTTACATTTAAATTGTGCAGTAATGACTTAATCCGGTTGGGGGAGGAACTCAAGTCTTGACAGACGGTTCTCCTTTGCTCTACCTTCTTCATGTCTCACTCTATAGTGTTAAGTTATTTAAGTTTTTCTATAGTTATGCTGCTATAGGCTTAGACTGCTGGAGGACAATCTGACCACTTCTCTCTCTGCTACTTTCTTCCTTTGTCCAATCTACTTAGTTACCGTTATTTCAACCTTGTTAACCTTTTGT
>JAVLVB010000960.1:0-14538 GCA_032876305.1 Orestias chungarensis
AAGCTTAAAAAGAGAGATCATATCTCCCCAATTTTAGCTTCCCTTCATTGGCTCCCTGTCAAACTTAGAATAGATTTTAAGATTCTTCTTTTGACATATAAAGCCCTCACTAATAAAGCTCCATCGTATATCAGAGATCTGATTACTCCTTATGTCCCTAACAGAGCACTTCGCTCTCAGCCTGCAGGTTTACTGGTGGTTCCTAGAATCTCTAAAAGCACAATGGGAGGCAGATCTTTCAGTTATCAGGCTCCTCTCCTGTGAAACCAGCTTCCAGCTTTAGTCCGTGAGGCAGACGCCCTGTCTAGTTTCAAATCTAGGCTTAAAACCTTCCTGTTTGATAAAGTTTATAGTTAGGAAGAGGTAGAGAAGACTAATCCGGTTGGGGGAGGAACTCAGTCTAGACAGACTGTTCTCCTTTGCTCTACCTTCTTCATGTCTCACTCTATAGGGTTAAGTTATTTAAGTTTTTCTATAGTTATGCTGCTATAGGCTTAGACTGCTGGAGGACAATCTGATCACTTCTCTCTCTGCTACTTTCTTCCTTTGTCCAATCTACTTAGTTACCGTTATTTCAACCTTGTTAACCTTTTGTTTTCTCTTAGTGTTCTTCTCTCCATAGTAACCACACCTGGTCTGGTTCTGTTAGCTGAGACAGCTTCTTGGAGGAGAACATGGGCTGAGATGCTCCCAGTGACGTTCTACAACTTCTGCTATAAACTCTTTTATTTCAGTATCCTGTGCTTCTAATTTAGTTTTCTGTCTTTTCAAACCCCCAGTCGGTCGTGGCAGATGGCTGCTTGTACTGAGCCTGGTTCTGCTGGAGGTTTCTTCCTGTTAAAGGGGAGTTTTTCCTCTCCACTGTCGCTACATGCATGCTCAGTATGAGGAATTGCTGTAAAGTCAACAACAACACAAGCCATTGTTTCTGCCTGCTGATTCCAGAGAAGTGAATGCTGCAAGTCAATGACTCCATGAATCTGCTGGGGTTCCTTAGATTGGAAACTTTTTCAAATTGATTTGTTTATGATTTATTTATGATTTTAATAGATTTTCTGTGAAGTGCCTTGAGACGACACCTGTTGTAAATTGGCGCTATATAAATAAACTGATTCTTGATTCTTGATTCTTGATTCATTCTAGTGTCAGATCTGGGCCGCCATGACAGTGTCTGTGGCGCTCTTCATGAATGAACCACAGACACAGACAGTTGAACTTCAAGATAACAGTTCTGGTCCTTCTTGTTGTTTTATGAGTTAAATAGATATTTTTGTGTATTTGATATTAATCAAGCATAAATATGACATGTTTAGAAGTAGGTAAAAGCAGACAGAGGTGTATTTTCTTCATAGGTGGAATCATCATTACATTCTGTCATGTCTGGTCTTTGAGGATAATTATGAGTTTGATGATCAAATGAAAATTATTTTGATTTCTCTCCACTAGCTGATGTGAACTGCGCTTTCCTAGCCTGACTGGTTTTTGATGCTCCATCAGCACAGCTGTAGGGGGCGGGGCCAGCTCAGAGCTGAGTATGATAATATAAAATTATTGTACGGTTTTAACGTTTAGGAGACAGAGAGTCTCTTCAGAGACTGAAGGGTTTTGTCTGATTTAGCTACAGGAGCCTGTGTGGCTGCTGGTTCAAAGCCCGCCTGCAATAATAACGGACAGACTTTCCCTGGTAAGAAGGAGACCTGGTGACTGTCTGGGGACGTCATTCCCTTGAACTCAGATGAGCCCAACCTGTTGGATCAGTTCCTGGAGAAAATGTTCTCTGAAAGCTGACTGATGGATGAGGTTATCTCTCACCTGGGAGGACCCCCCCAGTTACCTAGCAACCAGAATGAGTCACCTGTGGGGTCAGAAGACGGGAGTTTTGGTCTCTTTGTTTGGCTTTTCATACGTTTATACTCAGATGTGGTGACACCAGGGTGTTAAATTGCCGGTTCTACCTCCTCTCTTTTCTGTTCCACCCTGTTCCCTCCTAGAACACACCAGTAGAACCAGAACCATCTGAGGTGGATTAGAGCATCTAAATCTGATTGCTTGTTCTGAACAGTCCCGGTGCCATCGCTGCAGATGGTTCCGGTTCCACCCATCCTGCTGGGTTCTGACTTTAAGACAGATTCAGTGTTGACGAGTTGGACACTTACTGATTTCTGGAAGCAGCTGAGGAGTTGGGCTGAACCAGAACCGACCTGAAATGAACCCACAGCAGATTGCCCCCCCGGCTCTCGAGCCTCCAGCAGGAAACCCGTAAATGGATGAGAGCTCGGAGCCTGGAGAGAGACTGAAAAAATCGAACGGGTCAAAAGCCCGGTCCTTTGGTCTGTTGTACAATTTTAAAGTTCAGTTCTGGTCCGGACGTGTTCAGATCCATATTTATGGGATGTTTCACTAACATGAAAGCTGACAGGAAAACAGCAGGCGAAGGGGTCCTGGACCAACTTTCTGTTTGGCTGATGAAGTTCAGACTACAGACACGAAGTGACTAACAAAGCAGACTCTTATTCTGAAGGTTGACTCAGAGCTTTTTTTTAAAGCTGAAAGCGCTGAGTCATGGCAGGGATGGGGGATGGGGGTGAGGGGGTGGACTGAGTTACCTCGTCATCAGCCGAGAGTCAGAATCTGAAGATTTGATCTAAAAACAAACTTCCTGGCTTAACTTCCAGAT
The DNA here is from genome assembly GCA_032876305.1 of Orestias chungarensis. Taxonomy (NCBI): domain Eukaryota; kingdom Metazoa; phylum Chordata; class Actinopteri; order Cyprinodontiformes; family Cyprinodontidae; genus Orestias; species Orestias chungarensis. Next base: position 2,678 of record JAVLVB010000960.1, read on the forward strand.
CAGCAACATGTTAGTTGCTCTACTCTACATGTCTGAGCTCAGAGCTCTGGAGGGTTCAGATCATTCGCCCACCTGTCACGGCTGCTCCAGGTGTGAAGCTGCTCTGCTCGGTGCTGATGCTGACCGGCGATGCTGACGTCTGAGGGGATCCGCCGTGGTGGGGAGTCATGTCCACACAGCTGTCTGACACCAAGCCTGAGCGGAAGCTCCAAACCACGCGAGCCAAGCAGAGAAGAAGAAACGGCTGCATGGTCGCCTCACAGAGCCAGCAGCTGCAAACCTCTGAGGCTCGAACTGGTGAGGAGGACAACAAGGTGAAGCCAGGCGTCACACCTGCTCCAGGGTGGGGTTTAACAACAACAGGTAAGAGGGGGCCGGAGGAAACTCCCCAGTTGGAAGAGGTTAACAGAGAGTAAGAAAACCAGAATAACAAGTGCATCAGAGAACAGCTTGTTCACACATCAGGTTTGTAAGCTAACAGCGTAACAATGAGAAATCCTGAGCACCTGAACTTTCAGCCAGACGAAACACATCCAGTTTAACTGATTTATTGATGATAAATCAGCAGCAACAGTGAAATCTGGCAACGATGAGGCCATTATTAAAGAGGCACTAACCTTCTCAAGATCCAGATTTGAATCCTGAACTTGAGTTGCTCAGAGAGAGGATGTCACAAAGGCCTGATGGGTCATGGCTGAATTCATCCAGCTCAAAGACATGGAGGCAGGCTCAGCGTCCCTCCATGAGACAGAATCAGAGAGCACCTCCATAAGATCGAAGCAGGAGCCAGAAGACGAGGACAGGGAACAACAGGCAGCCAAAGGAGGAATGCTGGGTTTCAGCTCATCTGCTTTATATAATCTGGCTCTGATCTGCTTATAAAGCCAGAGCGCCAGGTGAGTGAATGGGAGCTGGCTGGGAATGAGTAGGTACTCTGTCCTGGTCGCAGTGAGGAATATAAACCAGGGCAGATTTAACTGCAGTCAGACTATAATCACAACAAACGGAGGAGAGGGAACTTCCTTTTTCCTGCAGGAAGCCGGATAAGGAACCAGAGTCAAAGACAGGAAGTTTCACAACTAAAATAAAACTTTTATCCCTGAACAGAACCAGGAAAAACCTGCTGACTTTGACAGATGGGAACACTCAGTTATTCCACAAAGATGTCCGTCCATCTAATCTGCTACTGTCTCCGATAATTTGTGTCCCAGACACTCGGGACTCCGTTGATGAAGCGGCCGAGGACAGAAAAGCCTTCAGAGAAGAAGAAGAAGAAGTGGCTCTAGGCTGAAATGTGAAGCCAGTTAAATTCTGTGTAATCTGGCATAAAAATTTAGGAGTGGGAGGAGTTCAGCGAGGCCGTGACTGCCCATCAGGTTAAAATATTAAATAAAGTAATTAAGGTAGAAACATGGAGGCCTGCAGGATTTAATCAGCTTTTATTATTCATGTTTTCAGTCGTAAATTGTTTTTCATTTCCCTAAAACATGAATAATAAAATGAGATTTTCTTGTTGGTCAGTCAGTAACGCATCACTGTTCACTGCTGTGAACCACATCTGGAATAAATCAGTTTGTTTCTATAGCATCAATGTCGTGGGAGATGGCTGCTTGTACTGAGCCTGGTTCTGCTGGAGGTTTCTTCCTGTTAAAGGGGAGTTTTTCCTCTCCACTGTCGCTACATGCATGCTCAGTATGAGAAATTGCTGTAAAGTCAACAACAACACAAGCCATTGTTTCTGTCTGCTGATTCCAGAGGAGTGAATGCTGCAAGTCAATGACTCCATGAATCTGCTGGGGTTCCTTAGACTGGAAACTTTTTCAAATTGATTTGTTTATGATGTATCTTTGATTTTAATAGATTTTCTTGTAAAGTGCCTTGATGACGACACCCGTTGTAAATTGGCGCTATATAAATAAACTGATTCTTGATTCTTGATCTGTCTCACGCTCACCGCGGTTCACTTTTCCCTTTTTTAGTGTCAGTGAACTCAAAGTTAGGCTGGACCATGACGGTCGGGCTGGTGGGTACCTGTGACACAGGTGATGGCGTAAAAACAGAAGCTCTGATGAATATAAAGGTGTCACCAGGTGTTGGTAACAGAAGAGTTATGTTATGTTTGCTGTTTTAGTCGTTTTCATGGTTATTCATGGAGAATCTAGATTGAGGGTTTAGTGTTTTCTGCTATGAAATGTTACTTGGAGCTCTGCTTAAAAGTGTGGTGTGTTTTTGGGAGAAAGTCTCCCGTCTAGTTGGTTGATGGTTAAAAAACCAATAATGAATAGACGTTCTCCTGCCTCTATGTGTCATGCTTCGTAAAGAATGAGCCTCACATGCAGAGAACTCACCGGAGACTGAATAAGTAAAAATTATAATGTGCAGATGACTGGAATCCAGGAAACTGCTCATGAGGAACCGGGAACTGGGTGGAAACACACAGTTAGTGACGGGAGTGGAGCAGATTGCAACTGATCAATAGATGGGTCACTGTTAGATGATGGAGCGTGAGGCCAGGGGGAGGTGAGGGGAACCTGGGGTGGTGAAGGCAGATGAAGTGGTCCCAGATCCAGGGAGGCGCACTGAGAGCTGGAGGTCTGAGAGCGGCTGAGAGCAGACCAGGAGTGTGGAGCGTAGTCCGAGGAGTGTGACGAGGTCCTTGGTGGGTCTCTCAGGTTCACTTGGAAACATAAAAGCACATTCACTCGGAGCACAAGGACAAGTTTAGTATAACACATTCATGTCACAGGGAGCTTTATGTTACCGCAGGCAGGGTTAACGATCAGGCAATGAGTCCCTGGCGACCAGCTCCTCTTATACTGATTATCAGGTGCGTGATTAGGCGCGCCTGCAGATGAGACCTCAGCCATAGCAGCCGCCTACCTGGAAACGCCTCTCAAAGTGGTATGTGGATAAAAGTTAGTATAAAAACACAAAACCATTTCCCTGACAGTCTGTCTGGTTGTATATAACATAAATGTATATAGTAAGATTTTGTTAATTTTGGAGAAAGGTGTGGAGAGTTGAAACCAATCGTATTACCAGACTATTGAAGTTAAACAACAATCGATAAATAAAGAAACAAGGAAGCGTCTGTGCCCTGCCTGAGGGAATGAGGGTTTGTTTTTAATAAGGTTCCACATGCTTTTTTAAAATAGGAGGGAAACATCTAGACACCAACACATTCTGCACACCAGTGAGATTCGTGGACACATGAATGACTGATATTGGGAGGAACAAATCTTTGGATATTTTTATTTTTAAATGACTAGCTTTTTTTTCCAACCGTATGATGTATTGATGGACTTGAATATCAGAGACCATTATTGATTTTTATCATTTCACTCTGTACTTAACAGTGTTTTTGTGAGGAAATGGGGTTGTGGCCGGGTTCTGTGAACTGCGCTTCCTAGGATTTCCACCAGAAGGCGCCTGGAGGCTGCAGTGCTGCTGCACCTGCCTCCTCACCCAGCTGGTTCCCATCAACTCACCAGTCCACTCTGGCTCATCCTGAGCAGTTTAATCCTAACTTTAGTTATTATTAAGGATCTACATGTTTGGTTTGAGCAACAGCAGATGTTGGACCTTAAGCATTGTTATGTATGTGATAAAACAATGCAATGTTAAATGGAACTATTTTGTGTTCTCTGTGGAAGAACACTTAATATGGTATCAGCGCATATTATGACCCGTGTCATAATACCATCCCTACTACGTAAAAGGGTGCTGGTTTCACTTCATAATGGACATTTGGGTGTGGTTAGGATGAAAAGTCTTGCTAGGAGCTTTGTTTGGTGGCCAGGCATAGACTGTGAAATAGAGAACATGGCTAAGTCCTGCACTGGTTGCCAGCAGACACTGCGCCAGCCCCAACCAGCACCTGTACAGACGTATGCACAGGTCTGCCTCAACAGCTTGTCAGTGACAATGGCCGTCAGTTTACTGGGGAGGAGTTCCAGTGTTTTCTTAAGAACAACGATGTACAACATTTTACTTCAGCTCCTTATCACCCTGCAACGAACGGACAAGCTGAACGGTTCATCCAGTCATTCAAGAGGTCCATGAAAGCCAGCCAGACAGAGGGGAGAACTCTGCATTAAAAATAAACAACTTCTTATTGGCTTACAGAAACACCATTCATGCAACAATTGGACAAACACCTGCAATGCTTTTCATGGGACGAAATCTGAGATCTCGTTTGGATCTGTTGAAACCGGACATTCGGAAGAATGTTGAGGACAAAAGCCTTCCTTGGCTGCAACAAGAAGGAACAAAAACAGATCTTTTGACATTTGACAAAAAGTTCTCACCAGAGACTATAGATGTCCAAGTCAGAAATGGCAGTCTGGCCCAATTCTGTCACAGACAGGACCTCTAATATACAACATAAATGTTGGACACAACTCAGTCTGGCGTAGACATGTTGATCAGATCTTAGATGTAGAGACCTACCAAAGTCTAGAGCAACCTGAGGACACATCTACATCTCGAGATTCAGAAGTTTACTTTTGCTGCATCTACTGGGGTTCAGGGTTTGTGTGAAACCACCAGTGTGCCAACAGCTGAACCTTCCACACAGAGCACCATAGACTCTGGTCAAACATGCAGACATTATCCTGAGAGAAATCGCAGAGCACCTCAGAGACTGAATTTGTAGATTATCTGTTCATTTATAAAGAAGCAGTTTAAATGTTAAGAGTATATAACCTGCTTTTGCGTTCCACATATCTAAACAGGTGTCATGTTTCTGTTTGACCAAGTTTATTGGGTTACAACATTTAGCTAAATATATTTTTGGTTCGTCAAAGCTGGATGGGAGGAACTGTTATGTATGTGATAAAACAATGCAATGTTAAATGGTACTATTTTGTGTTCTATGTGGAAGAACACCTAATGTGGTATCAGCGCATTGATCTCACTATGTTTAGGAAAAATGTTTACTAAACTAAGTTACGTTCCACTGAGGTTCTGTCGAGTTTATATAGTTAAGTTATGAGAAGAAAACATAACAAGCATGTAAGAATTTAAAGTTAAACAGACCCAGAAGTTGAAGTTTAAAATTCAGACAACACAAGGAGGCGTGCAGAGCTACAAACCTAAAAACCTCGATTATTATTTAATTACGTTTGGAACCAAAGAACTGAGACAATATAAACCTTTAAATTCAAATATGTGAATTAAGAAACTAATGAAAACTTTATTATTTCAGTTTGGTTTAATGTAAATAGTGTAGATGGTTTATTAATGTCATTTTTCTGAACTGCTCACATGTTTTAGAAGTTGCATCTTACAGGAATGTCTTATAGTAGAAACTGGCAACTTTCGTTTTTCAGTTTTCTTCTGATTTTGTTAGTTTAGGAAGGTAAGAAGAGAGTTTTCTGTTTATTTCCACTGGGTAAGCTGCTGCTAATGCACGTTATCTTTTCTGTATAAACATTATTGTTAATAAATCATATCAATTTTAGTGATATTGAGTCTCCGGATTTTCTCCTGAATGTGAGTCAGAATATAATTAAAACCATGACAACTTTACTGGATTAAAGGGGGTAAAAGCAGAAATCAGTTTATGGGTTGTTGGTATATCTGAATAAGACAAGCAAATATATTTACACCAGAACAATGACATGCACATACAACAAGGGAAACACTACACAGCAGGCCACACGCTGTTTTTATTTAAACAAAAATCTTACTGTGGACTGTTGAAGTCCTCCTTGACTTCCCCAGGTTGGTTGATCTCAGGACAGCATATTCAGGTTCTCACAATGTTCAAATCAATAAAATAAAAAAACGCAATGTCCACACTTCTTGTGAATCATCTGAGTCCTCCTGCAGGAGAGAGAGCCGAGCCCGACTGTGCAATGGTTCCCTCAGGTCTGAGCTCTATCCCTCGCATCAGACTGTTTTATTAAAAATTAGGGAGTATACAGAGTCAGAAAAACATTCACATGTGATTTACACAAACTGTTTCAGAAACCGTTATTCCCGCGCCTCGCTGGCCTTGATTAATCTGCACAAAGAGAAAAAAGGGAGTGAAGCTTCGCTCCCTGGTATCACATCCTTTAACAGAAAGTTTTAACCGCTGGGAACCGACTGATTGCTCGTTTCTCATGCCACCTCCATCCAGCTTCCAGAAAGAATTAACAGGCCTTATCAGAAAATTTATAGCTCTTGTTATATGCACACACTTCGAGTATTAAAAGAAACATGAATACCTGAAAGAAACATGAATATAAATGATTACCATTCAACAGGACACAGAGGCATGAACAGCGCATGTTGCCAACCAGAACAGGTCGTCCTAGCAGTCCTCCACCAACTTGCACTGGGTGACTGTACGTAGAAAGCATAGTCCCAGAACCTTTGGCTCACCACCAACCTGTTAACGTTTCAAACCGATTTTCCCCACTCAGCGATACACCCGCTGAGAACCAGACTCTGGTAATTGGCAGCTCCATAGTCAGAAACGTTGCTTTAGAGAAACCAGCAACCATAGTCAAATGTTTGCCAGGGGCCAGAACAGGAGACATAAAATCATACCTCAAACTGCTGGCTAAGGATAATCGTAAATACAGTAAGATTTGCCAAGCGTCAGAAAGGCAAACTCCAAAAGACGTTAACAGTCACCTACAACATCTGGGAGGAGATTGGAACAGAGGATGTACTTCAGCCAGGGGAACACATTGATGCAGTTTGGCATGTAGATATAAATATATATGGCGGACAATGACAAAACAATACTTAGGAATATTCTACAGCATTACACAGATAAGGCACACTTCTTTTTATTACATCTTATACCGTTTTTTGTTTTTCTATACATTTCTACTGTAAAGAAATGGCGTTTTTCTGTAATTACTCATGTGAGTCATGTGACCCACTCACTCTAAATCAGTCTTAGATAGTTGAATATCCAATATCCAACTTCAAACTAATTTCACCGCAATGCGTTTGACTCCATCCTCCTTTCCCCATAGACATAAAGAATAAACGCCACATCGACTGCTTCTGACGCAGTAAATACGGCCGCCATCTTGGAGCGGTCATCCTGCCTATAGGACAGCAGCCGTTTTCAAGATCCAGAGCTCTGTGCTGCATAGTTTTACCTTTCACAGGTAAGATTCAACATTATTATTGTTTGAATGTTGTAAATAGAATATTAATGTACTGTAGTTTATTTCTGCTTGTGAAAAACAAACATCAAACCTTAAGCTCGGCTGTGTTTACAGCTGTTCACTCGCCTATCCGGCCAACTGAGACTTTATAGATCATATCTTTAGCCTTATAGCATAATTGCTCTAGTCTTATGTTACTGCCTTAGACTTAGATAATAAAGGCTTAGATTACAACTGATATAAAGATGCTATTGTAGAAATAATGTATTATTGCTGATGTAACGTTGACCAGCAAATTTGACTCTAATCTCCCATTTGTATTTTGAAGGTTTCCCAAAGACAGAAATTTGAGGAAGAAGTGGGAAGAAGCATTGAGGGACAGATTCACCGTAAGCAGCTCTGCTATGGAGTAAGATCTCTGTCACAAAGGTGTGCACAACTCTAACATTCTTATTTAGATGTCAATAAAGTTCTTGTACACAAAGTTCTGCTGAAATATTTGTGAGTTTGAGAGTATGAATCTAAAAGCTGGGAGTCTTATGAATAAAACTCAAAGTTTTAGGACTAACTCTTCCTTTCTCTGTGGACATGAATTCAAATCAATCCACGATCACATCAAACACAGCTGCTCCAAATTTAAAGATGGCTTTACACAGCTGTCAGATTCAGACTCTCAGACACAAATATTTCAACAGAATTTTGGATACAAAAACTTTATTGACAAATAAATACGAATGTTAAAGTAGCGCAAACACCATTTCGACAGCGATCTTTCTCCAGACTCTTCTGTGATGTGCAAGTTTGGTCAGAGATGCTGTAACTTCATAATTTCATGAAAGTTACCACCTTCTAGTCCTGATAAATAATGCTGGTTTAGTGATTCCATCAGAAGGCTCACAGAAGGTGCTGAGAGCTGCTGAGAGGGAGATTTACCAAGATTCAGGTCGGCAAACTCCAAAGACCTCAACAGTCACCTACAACATCTGGGAGGAGATGAGAACAGACTATGTTCTTCAGCTTGGGGAACACATTGAGGAGACGCAGTTTGGCATGGAGATATATATATATATATATATATATATATATATATATATATATTTATACAACAGTTAGTTCTGACCGAGTCATCTGATTGGACGAGAGTGCTGATATTCTCCCATAACAGCACTGGGACTGTTCACAGGTGTATCCCTCCTACACCTGAACTCTAACAGTTCATTTTTAAGCTTGTGAGCAGAAAATGTTATCGTTCGTTGCCTGGCAACAGCGCTCTCGAGGAACTATTTGTGTGGGCGGAGCCAAAAGATCATCAAATAAACAAATAAATCACAATCTTTTGTGGTGTAACTAATAAAATGTATTTGTAGAATTGTTGTATAAAAGCAACATCACTCTCGCAAAAGCCAAATTAATTTTTTTACAACAGGTGCACTCAGAGATAGCAGGTAAAGCTTTTTGGCAGCAGCAATGGGGAGATGAAATCCTCTCACTCAGGTGTGATGGTGATCTTTAACAAACGTCCAGGAAAGGTAATTCTACACTAAAGTGATGCAGGTGGACATTAGATTATAATGAATATGATCAAAGATACATTCTACTTTGTGTGTATGGATGTAATAACAGAACCAGTAATAGGGTAAGGATGGCAAGTTTAAATGCTTTAATAAATAACTGGAAAGCTACTTTTATGACAGAGAAAGTGGTAATAGGGGGATTTCAACATAGCTCCTGATTCATGGCTGAGGAAAGAAACCTGAATATGATGATATTTTGGCCAACTACTACTGGAGAATGTCAAACCTACAAAGTGTATTGATCAATCTGGTTGATGAGTGTCAAATATCGAAGGTAAATCATGTCAGATTAAAACTGGATATGCTAGATTATCACTGATTGATTCAGAGTCTCGTTCTTTTCATCAAAGATTTTGATTCTGTAGAACATCCCGTTCTGATTCAGACCCTAAAAAATGTGGCTTTGGTGAGAAGTTTTGTAAGGTGAATAAAATGTTTTATAAAGAAATAGTCAGTTATGTTTCACTTAATCCAGGGATTACCCCGAGAATAAACATCAGACAAGGCTGTCCTATATCACCGAAACTCTTCATTTTATGCACACAGATTTATGCTTATTTGATTGTAAATAACCGGGAATTTAAAGGGATTCAAATTTTAGATAAAGAATTTTGCATCAGTCAATTTGTAGATGATATTGTTTTTTTCTTAAAGGACAATTCAGTAGTTTTTAAATCACAGAACATCATTCATCTTTATTTCAAAGCTTCTGGTTTAAATATAAATCCTAAAAAGAGTGAAATATTAGCACGATATCCTTGTAAAGATACACAAATAATGTCCATCCCTGTTAAATATGAAGTTAATTACCTATAAAAGTAATAAAGAAATTAAAGAAAGACAAGAAAAAATTAAAAATGTAGAAAAAACCTTAAATTGCTGGTTAATGAGGGATTTGTCCATATTTGGTCGAAACCTATTATCCAAATCTGAAGGGATATCAAAATTAATCTATGCATGCCATATATGTATGTAAATACTAAAAACATCAGTAAACTCTATTATTTACAATTTTATTTGGAGCAACAAAACACATGATGTTAAAAAATCACAACTGGTAAAAGATGATAAAAAGGAGGTTTAAAAACAATCGATTTGAATCAATGGTGGGAGTCTTTAAAATAAACTGGATAAAAGCCTTTATGTCACAAACTGAATCCATGCGGTTCCATATCCCAAAAATATTTTTAAGAAAATTGGAGGTTGGATTTTGTATTGAAATGTGATTTAGAAATGACGAAATTGCCTGTGAAGTTATCCGAATGTCATAAACAAATATTAAACTACTGGAAGACGATAATTTTACTCCCCATATGTTCACATTGTGGAACAACAGAACCATTAGGATTGATAGGAAAACAGTATTCAAGCAGGACTGGTTCCATAAAGAGGTCGTTTTTGTTACAGATCTAATGGATGACAATGGACATGTCTCACATTTCAATAATTTTAAAGCAAATGTAATATCCAATGTTCTTATAGAGAATTCAACAAAATATGCAAGTTAATTCCTCCTTCATTTGATACAAACACACTTTCTCAATCAACAATACAAGCAGTCATGACACAATTGAAAATTGATTATTTGTATATTTGTGATAAGAAATTTAATAACCAGTTTATTGGAAAAGTCTTCAAATGTAATTTTTTTAATGATTATCCTAGAATTGTAAAAATCAAAATAAACAATGTTTTAAGTAACATGGTAAAAATCTTCAAATATTTAAAATGGCCAAAAAGAAAAAGAGGCTTATTATAAAATCATCAATAGTTATGAAAGTTTATTTATCATATATATGAATATATATGTAAACATATTTTAAAAACAAACTCTTTCTGTTCCTCTGTGTTACTTTTGGCTGAAAAATATGAACCAATAGAAAAACTTTACAACAACATGAGACAAATATTTAAAGACTTGAAGTGAAGGAGATGTGAATGTCCTGGTACCTGTTTATGTTTCTTTATGCATCGTATTTATGTTTGTGATGGGAATGATAAGGTATGATGAGAGGGATTGTCTCCGGCTGCAGAGGAGGAACTGCATGTGTTATTAATTCATGTGAATTAGGTTAACAGGCCAGAACATTTGTTTATTTGTTTTATTGGAACTTTGGTTTATTTATGTCTGCTGAGATGTTTTTCTTTCTTTTATTGTACTTTAATTAGCCTTGCACGAATGTTCTTGTGAAAATGTAAGTAGAGCTTCTCACTTGGGTTTGTGAATATGTTTTCAATCAAATAAACAAAAAGGGAGTGTTGCACTGGTAGAAATTGCTGCTCCTTGATTGGACAGCTGGTTGGTCTCCGGGTTGATGGACAAGTCAAAAAGCAACGTGCTGATAGGCTAAATTCGTACTTGCACATTTGTAACTTGAAATCTTCAAACTTGAAGGTGGAAAAAAGGTGGAGGGTTCAAATTCTTTCTGTTTGATCCCATATGTCTGGTAATAAAAAGATAAATTGTTATTATCTTGTAAATATTAATAAAATTGGAATTTAATTCGTTTAATTATAAAGTGTAAACGAACGTTTAAGCTACAGAAACAGTTTCGCCTCAATTTAGTAAGAGAACAAACCTGTTTGAATGAAAGTTGCTGGTCTTGGTCCTCCTCGCCGCTGGGGGCGCCGCGGAGCCCGCTCACTGTTTAATGACCGTAATTAAACTTCAGAAGAAGAAGAATCGGGACGAGGAGAAGACGCCCCCCCCCTCCAGCAGGCGCAGTCGCCATTTAGACGCCGCTGATGGTTTCACTGGTCATCGTGGAGGTTTTGACGCTTGTTTAGGTTATTTCGATTGAAACCAGTCGGTCTCTCTCAGTTTTCTGCGCGCGAGACAGAAGAAACGTCAGCGCGCGCGTCATGGCAGCCGACCGGCGCGAGGAAAAAGGTAGGCCGTTAGCTGTTAGCATTAGCAACACGGTGACGTGTTTGTTTACGATTATTGATCAAATATTCCTTGTTTTCTGGCTGAGCTGTGAACAGACGTCAAGCTAAGGCTGCTAGCAGCTAATGAAGCTACTAGCGTTAGCAGCGCGTCTACTTTAGCTTCATAATTCAGTTCATCTTCACAACAATGATCCGAATCCGCAGATGATCCGGTTCAGCCTAAGTTTGAGTCCTTGGTGATAATCGATAACTGATCTCCATCCACCGATAACTGATCTCCATCCAC
>JAVLVB010000960.1:32056-42860 GCA_032876305.1 Orestias chungarensis
GTAGTACTACTGTAGTACTACTGTAGTACTAGAGCAGTACTACTGTACTTCTACACTAGTACTACAGCAATACTACTGTAGTACTAGTGTAGAAGTACAGTAGTACTGCTCTAGTACTAGTGTAGTACTAGAGTAGTACTACAGTAGTACTACAGCAGTACTACTGTAGTACTAGTGTAGTATTACTGTTGTACTGCAGGTTCTGCGTAGCCTCTAGAACGTTCTGCTCAGGTTCTTTTTCTATCAGTCGGTCCGTCTGCAGTGCTGCTGCAAAGCATGCTGGGTAGGGGGGGGGTCTCCCCGCTCGCCCCCTCTCTCTCTCTCATTCTCTCTGGCTCCTGATTGGCTGCTGGTCGGCTCAGCTGACCTGCTCTAGTCAGAAACAGACGGAGGCTGATGGAGACGACAGCGATGGGGTGAGCTGCCATTTTCTTTCTTTCTCCTCGTCGCTCTGATTTCATGGGGGGCTCTTTGTTCCTGGGGTTAATTCATCCATGACTCCTACTCAGGATGGATGCAGGGATGGATGCAGGGATGGATGGATGCAGGGATGGATGCAGGGATGGATGGATGCAGGGATGGATGTTTGGATGGATGCAGGGATGGATGCAGGGATGGATGTTTGGATGGATGCAGGGATGGATGCAGGGACTGAGGGATGGAAGATGGAGGGAGGAGGGAGAGAAAATGGCCGCCTGCTGTTGATCCCAGCATCATTGATGGTTGGCTGATGCTCCGGTTCTGTGATTCTGCTGAAGCGGTTCTGAGCAGAACCTCCTGGATGTTTTGGACCTGGTTCTGTGATTTGGAATAAACCCGTTCACTAGCGGCGGTTCTGTTTGTCCGGGTTCTTCATCTGTTCTGACTGCGGTTCTGTTACAGCTGTTCTGGTTCTGACAGCTAATTTCCCCAGACTGACCTAAATCGGACCCACCCAGTAGAACCAGAACCAGCCAGAACCCCACAGGTTAGACCCTCGGTTACTTCCTGGTTTCCGCTGTTTTACCTCCAAACAGACAAAAGTGTCATAGTTGGGCCAAATGGGTCAGAACCTTTTTCAGAACATCGACTGTTAGTAACCCGTCCTTCATTCGTCTCCTCATCCTTCGCTGCATCAAGACAGAACCTCAACTACTTCAATCTGGGTCAAAAAGGTTCTACAAAGTTCTGATCTGGACCTGATCCTGTCCTGCAGATTAGTGAGACTGAAGAACCCATCAGAACCGGTCAGAACCCATCAAAACCGATCAGAACCCATCAGAACCAGTCAGAGTGCTGTTCTGCATCCATCTGCCATTGTTTGGCTGAACGGGGGCTCAGAGTTCTTGACTCGGTTCTGTTGGGTTCCTCTGGCTGTTGAAGCTTTCATCGGTTCTATTTTGACCCGGTTAGGTGGTTCTGACTGGTTCTAACTGCCTTTATAAACCGGGTCTGACATCCAGAACCCGGGCTTCGGTTCTGGTCTGATCCGGTGGGTTACCATGGAAACGGCGCCTGCAGCATCTGGCCGTGGTTCCGACCCGGATCCATGCAGGGCGGCAGAGTTCTGTTGGGGCCCGGTTCCTGGCGTCGCAGCGACAGCCTTGTCCGGTCGACCGGGTCCAGATCCTCCCTCACGACGCCTTCAAAATAAAAGTTTCTTCTTTGGACAGACAGACACAACCAGCCTTGGGCTCATGGGTCGACCTTTGACCCGCTGGAGGCTCCGCCTCTCTGAATGATGTCTGTGTGTACCGTGCAGGTGCGGCGCGGGGCGTCCATCATGGCGGCGGCGGCGTCCTACGATCAGCTGCTGAGGCAGGTGGAGGTGCTGAAGATGGAGAACTCCACGCTGAGACAGGAGCTGCAGGACAACTCCAACCACCTGACTAAGCTGGAGACGGAGGCGTCCACCATGAAGGTGAGGGGGGGCTACTTCCTGTTCACCCCGCCAGTGTGGTGTGATGACCACGCCCCCAGCCCCACCCCTGGGTCAGCAGCCCAGAATAGACCTGAGCTGCTTTGGGCCAATCACGCGCTGAGGCGTGTGTGTGAGTGGATCTCTGGTTGGACTGGAAACCCGTCAGAGTGAAGCTCTGTCTGTGTTTGTGCCGCTGACTTCCTGCTTCCTGGTTCTGACCAGTGTGATGCTGACCCGGTTAGTCAGAGCTTCCTGTCTCGGCTCATTGTTGGTCCATTTCCTGTGTCTGTGTGTGTGTCTTTTTGTCCAACATTACTGTCCTTGTGAGGACCGGAGCTGCTCCCCACAGGGACAGACGCTGTTCATGGGTCAGAGGTCAGCTGAGTTACTGTGGAGTGAATTGAGTATGGGTTAGGGTTAAGGTTAGGGTCAGAGGTCGGGGTTAGGGAATATCTAACATGGTGGTGAGTTTCTTCGGCTGGATGATTCCAGATCTAGTCGACGTTCCTCCCTGAAATTCCCACCCAGTCAGGGAACGCTGCTCTTTGTCTCCAATAGGAAGTGCTGAAGCAGCTGCAAGGCAACATAGAAGAAGAGTCGGGGGAGCCGTCTGGTTCTGTGGAGTTCATAGGGCGACTGAAAGGTGAGCAGAACCGGATCCAGCCGAAGCCGCTCCTGTCCTGGTCCAGACGACTTCCTCTCTATCCTCCTACCGCAGACATGAGCCTGGACCCGGCCGGCTTCAAGCCCAGAGCCAGACCTGCTGCCCTGCCGCCCTCCTCCTCCTCCTCCAGCTCAGCCTCCTCTTCCTCTGGAGCGCTGGCGGGGGCCGCCGGGGGCCCCACAGGGCCCGCACCGTCTTCTGCCGCCTTCCCCAGGCGAGGCCTGGCATCAGCGGGGAAAGAGAGCCACGAGCGCTGCCTGGAGGAACTAGAGAAGGAAAGGTACTGCTGCTCACTATTACTCACTACTATACACTACTGCTAACTACTAATCACTACTGCTCACTAGTAATCACTATTACTCACTACTACATACTATTACTCACTACTGCTAACTACTAATCAGTACTACACACTATTACTCACCACTAATCACTATTACTCACTACTATACACTACTGCTCACTAGTAATCACTATTACTCACTACTACATACTATTACTCACTACTGCTAACTACTAATCAGTACTACACACTATTACTCACTACTAATCACTATTACTCACTACTACATACTATTACTCACTACTACACACTATTACTCACTACTAATCACTATTACTCACTACTACATACTATTACTCACTATTACTCACTACTATACACTACTGCTAACTACTAATCACTATTACTCACTACTGCTAACTGCTAATCACTACTACACACTATTACTCACTACTAATCACTATTACTCACTACTACATACTATTACTCACTACTACACACTATTAGTCACTACTGCTCTCTAGTAATCACTACTGCTAACTACTAATCACTACTACACACTATTACTCACTACTAATCACTATTACTCACTACTAATCACTATTACTCACTACTACATACTATTACTCACTACTACACACTATTAGTCACTACTGCTCTCTAGTAATCACTACTGCTAACTACTAATCACTACTACACACTATTACTCACTACTACATACTATTACTCACTACTACACACTATTAGTCACTACTGCTCTCTAGTAATCACTACTGCTAACTACTAATCACTATTACTCACTACTACACACTATTACTCACCACTAATCACTATTACTCACTACTAATCACTGCTACACACTACTACATACTATTACTCACTACTACACACTATTACTCACTACTGCTAACTACTAATTACTACTACACACTATTACTCACTACTAATCACTACTACACACTATTACTCACTACTACTCCCTGTTACTCACTAATACATACTATTACTCACTACTACACACTATTAGTCACTACTGCTCTCTAGTAATCACTACTGCTAACTACTAATCACTACTACACACTATTACTCACCACTAATCACTATTACTCACTACTAATCACTATTACTCACTACTACATACTATTACTCACTACTACACACTATTAGTCACTACTGCTAACTACTAATCACTACTAATCACTACTACACACTATTACTCACCACTAATCACTATTACTCACTACTACACACTATTACTCACTACTACACACTATTACTCACTACTAATCACTATTACTCACTACTACACAGTATTACTCACTACTACACAGTATTACTCACTACTACACACTATTAGTCACTACTGCTCTGTAGTAATCACTACTGCTAAGTACTAATTACTACTAATCACTATTACTCACTACTACATACTATTACTCACTACTACACACTATTAGTCACTACTGCTCTCTAGTAATCACTACTGCTAACTACTAATCACTACTAATCACTACTACACACTATTACTCACCACTAATCACTATTACTCACTACTACACACTATTACTCACTACTAATCACTATTACTCACTACTACACACTATTACTCACTACTAATCACTATTACTCACTACTACACACTATTACTCACTACTAATCACTATTACTCACTACTACACACTATTACTCACTACTACAGACTACTAATCACTACTCATCACTACTACACTAGTATATCCATATCTGCTCTGTGATTGGCCGCTGCCTCCCCACAGAGCTCTCCTATTGGCTGAGCTGGAGAAGGAGGAGAAGGAGAAGGACTGGTACTACGCTCAGCTGCAGAACCTCACCAAGCGGATCGACGGTCTTCCTCTCACCGAGAACGTAAGCAGAGCTGGGACTGATGAGGCACAGGTGCATGCTGGGAGCTGTAGTTGGTAAAGGATCACCTGTGTCTTTCAGTTCACTCTGCAGACGGACATGAGTCGCCGTCAGCTGGAGTTTGAGGCTCGTCAGATCCGATCGGCGATGGAGGAGCAGCTGGGTTCCTGCCAGGAGATGGAGAGGAGAGCTCAGGTAAGCGGATCACACCTGGATCACACCTGGACGTCAGTTCAGACTCACCTGCTCAGCTCTGCGTGTTTCCAGGCTCGAGTGTCTCGTATCCAGCAGATTGAGAAAGACATTGTGAAGTTGGGAGCCCGACTACAGGTAAGCTCACCTGTAGCTCCGCCCCTCATCTGTGTTGCTCCGTCACCTGCTGTCACCTGACGAGCATGTTTGTCTGCAGGTGGAGGGCGCTCAGAGTGCCGGGGACGGCGGCGGATCGGCTGGCCCTCAGGTAGTCTGATTGGCCAATAGCGTTGTTAGCTTTAGTCCCGCCCTCTGATTGGCTGACGTGTTTTCACCTTCTGGTTTCTCCAGAGTTGCAGCAGCCGATTGGACCAGGACTCGGCCAATGAGACGAGCTACTCTGTGCCTCGACGAATCACCAGCCACCTTGGAACAAAGGTGGGTGTGTCTGTGATGGCGGCTGACAGGCTCGGCGTGACCTCTGCTCTGCCGCCCCCTGCAGGTGGAGATGGTGTACAGCCTGCTGTCCATGCTGGGCACCCACGACAAGGACGACATGTCGCGGACGCTGCTTGCCATGTCCAGCTCCCAGGACTCTTGCATCGCCATGCGTCAGTCCGGCTGCTTGCCGCTGCTCATCCAGCTGCTCCACGGCAACGACAAGGACTCCCTGTTGCTAGGTAACCGCCTCGCCTCTCCGTCGCCGTGGCAGAGAGGCTCATTGGTCTTCACGCCGTCTGGTCGCCTAGGTAACTCCCGCGGGAGCAAGGAGGCCCGAGCGAGGGCGTCGGCCGCCCTGCACAACATCGTGCACAGCCAGCCCGACGACAAGAGGGGGCGGCGCGAGATCCGCGTGCTCCACCTGCTGGAGCAGGTGCGCCACTACTGCGAGGCCTGCTGGACCTGGCAGGAGGACCACGAGAGGGGCGTCGACCAGGAGGACAACCCCAGTAAGTTGTGGTCACATGACCAGAGCCGGCCGAGCGGCCGCGGCGCCGTGTCCTGACCTCCGATGTCACATTGCAGTGCCGTCTCCCGTGGAGCATCAGATCTGTCCGGCCGTCTGCGTCCTCATGAAGCTGTCGTTCGACGAGGAGCACCGCCACGCCATGAACGAGCTCGGTGGGTCGGCTGGACCGGTTCTGACCGGTTTGGTTAATTTTAAAACAGAGACGATAGCTGGACTCATACTGAGCATGCATGAGGCGACAGTGGAGAGGAAAACCTCCTTTTAACCTCCAGCAAATCAGACCATAGAAGAAGAACGTACCGGTGAGAGAAGTGGTCAGATTGTCCTCCAGGAGCCTCAGTCTAGAGCTGCAGATCTATAGAAATACCCAGGTTTCTTTGAGACTAAGCAAATCAATTAGATTATCAAGAATTAAATCATTAACTAATAAGGACTTTGAGGATAGAGATCTGATGTTCAATAAGCTACACTTAATAGTTGTACATTTTTGTTTCATCTGAGTTGTTTTTATCTTTGAGATTTTCAGGATTAGCTCTTTTTAGATTGATCTTTAATCTATTTGGTTTTGGCCGTGGGCAGGACACCGTCTCAATGGGATGTTGGGTAGGTAACTGTAGAGAAGCCGCAGAGAGGAGTTCTGACTGGTTCTAGTTCTGACTGGTTCTAGCTGGTTCTGACTGGTTCTGGTTCTAGCTGGTTGTAGTTCTGACTGGTTCTGGTTCTGACTGGTTCTAGCTGGTTATGACTGGTTCTGGTTCTAGCTGGTTCTAGTTCTGACTGGTTCTAGTTCTGACTGGTTCTGACTGGTTCTGGTTCTAGCTGGTTCTAGTTCTGACTGGTTCTGACTGGTTCTGGTTCTAGCTGGTTGTAGTTCTGACTGGTTCTGGTTCTAGCTGGTTCTGACTGGTTCTGGTTCTAGCTGGTTGTAGTTCTGACTGGTTCTAGTTCTGACTGGTTCTGTTCACCTGCAGGAGGGCTGCAGGCCGTGGCGGAGCTGCTCCAAGTGGACTGTGAGATGTTGGGACAGAGCAGCGATCACTACAGCGTCACCTTGAGGAGGTACGCCGGCATGGGGCTCACCAACCTCACGTTTGGAGATGTTGCGAATAAGGTGAGAGCAGGTTCCTGATCCAAACCTGCAAA
The DNA here is from genome assembly GCA_032876305.1 of Orestias chungarensis. NCBI lineage: Eukaryota > Metazoa > Chordata > Actinopteri > Cyprinodontiformes > Cyprinodontidae > Orestias > Orestias chungarensis. Next base: position 39,090 of record JAVLVB010000960.1, read on the forward strand.
CGTAAGCAACAGACTGTGACCGTGGTTCTCCCATCAGGCCACGCTGTGCTCCATGAAAGGCTGCATGAGAGCCATGGTGGCGCAGCTGAAGTCCGACAGCGAGGATCTGCAGCAGGTACGTGCGTGCGTGTGAGAGCCGCTCAGGTGTTCCAGGTGATAGACGCGTTCTGTCGTTCCAGGTCATAGCCAGCGTCCTGAGGAACCTGTCATGGCGAGCCGATGTCAACAGTAAAAAGACGCTGCGTGAGGTGGGCAGCGTGCGGGCGCTGACGGGCTGCGCCCTGGAGGTGCAGAAGGTAAGCGGCTACGCGGCGCTGACGCTCATGTGCACGCTCGTTCCTACGCTCACGTGCGCGCCTCTGACTGTTCCAGGAGTCCACGCTGAAGTCGGTTCTGAGCGCGCTCTGGAACCTGTCGGCCCACTGCACGGAGAACAAGGCGGACATCTGCGGCGTGGACGGAGCGCTGGCCTTCCTGGTGGGAACGCTGACGCACCGCAGCCACACCAACACGCTCGCCATCATCGAGAGCGGCGGCGGCATCCTGCGGAACGTCTCCAGCCTCATCGCCACCAACGAGGCGCACAGGTAAAGGGAGAGGGCGAGGGGCAGGACGCCGCCGCCGCCGCAGCGCCTCACTCTGCCCTGTGTCTCGTCTTGCAGGCAGATCCTGCGCGAGCACGGCTGCCTGCCGACGCTACTGCAGCACCTCAAGTCTCACAGCCTGACCATCGTCTCCAACGCCTGCGGGACGCTCTGGAACCTGTCGGCGCGCGACGCCCGAGACCAAGAGACGCTGTGGGAGCTGGGTGCCGTCGGCATGTTGCGCAACCTCATCCACTCCCGCCACAAGATGATCGCCATGGGCAGCGCCGCTGCTTTGCGCAACCTGATGGCCAACCGGCCGGCGCGCTACAAAGACGCCAGCGTGGTGTCGCCGGGTGCGGGCGCGCCGTCGCTGCACGCCCGCAAGCAGAAGGCGCTGTACGAGGAGCTGGACGCGCAGCAGCTGTCCGAGACCTTCGACAACATCGACAACCTGAGCCCCAAGGCGGCAATCCGGAAAGGGCGGAGCGGCGGGGGCGGGGCTACGCGGTCCTACACCAACACGCCGGTGCTGTCCAGCCCGAAGAGCGGAGATGGGTCGAAACGCGCGAGCGAAGAGGCGGCGTACGGGCGGCCGGTGTTCCCGCCCAGCGTGCGCGCCTCCAGCGACAGCCTCAACAGCGTGACGAGCACAGACGGATACGGCAACCGCGGCAAAACCAAGCCATCCTCCGATCCCTTCCACTCATCCGACGACGGCGCCGCCAGCAAGTGCTGCGTCTACAGGAAGTACCCCGCAGACCTGGCCCACAAGATACGCAGCGCCAACCACATGGCGGACGACGACGGCGCCGAGCTGGACACGCCCATCAACTACAGCCTCAAGTACTCGGACGAGCAGCTGAACTCTGGGAGGCAGAGTCCCAGTCACCATGACGACCATGAGCGCGATGTCAGGCTGCGCAGAAATGACGGCGGCAACACGCCGCAGGGCGGCGGACGCGCCGTACCGGGACAACCCCCCCACTACGCCATCGTTACGGGAACATCTGGCTACGCCGGCAACGCCGCACCTGAGCAGCCCATCGACTACAGCCTGAAGTACGGCGGCGAGTCTGTGCGTAAACCGGCGGCCATGTCTTCTATGGCTCCTCCCACTGCGTCCTCCGCTAACAAACTCCGCCCCCTGGCTCCCGCCTCCTCATGCTCGGTGACCAAGAGCAACCAGGAGTCGACACAGACGTACTGCGTGGAGGACACGCCCATCTGCTTCTCCAGGGGCAGCTCTCTGTCCTCTCTGTCCTCCGAGGAGGACGCCGACATCGTCACGAGGAAGAATGGCGCCGACTACCCGACACTTCCTGTCGGCGACAAGGACGAGCAGCGGCGGCGGCGGCAGAAAGAGGCGGAGAGCCAAACCTCGGCCGCTCCGTCCACACGAGGACGACGAGGACACCACCACCATCACCACGCCGCGTCATCGTCGGGCGCCAGGACGCCAAAGAGCCCGCCGGAGCCGCCGTACGCCCAGGAGACGCCGCTGATGTTCAGCCGCTGCACATCGGTCAGCTCGCTCGACAGCTTCTCCACCTCCTCCATTGCCAGCTCCGTGCGCTCCAGCGAGCCGTGCAGCGGCATGCCGAGTGGCGTCATCAGCCCGAGCGACCTGCCCGACAGCCCGGGTCAGACCATGCCGCCGAGCCGCGCCAAGACGCCGCCGCCACGCACGGGCGACAACGGCGAGCAGGAGGAGAAAGCCAAGAAGGAGGAAGAGAGCAGCGCGGACGTTCTGCTGCACTTCGCCACCGAGAGCACGCCGCACGGCTTCTCCCGCGCATCCAGTCTGAGCGCGCTCAGTCTGGACGAGCCGTACATCGCTGCGGAGATGAAGGCGGCGGAGGAGGGAGGGCGCGAGGAGCTGAAGGAGGAGACGCTCAAACCCATCCTGGACGAGTCCGACGACGACAACGAGATCTTGGTGGCGTGCATCAACATGGCCATGCCCAAGTCCTCCCAGAAACCAAAGAAACCGCAGCCAGCGGCGCCACGGAAACCCAGCCAGCTTCCTGTGTACAAGCTCCTCCCACCGCAAAGCCGGCCGCTGCCGCCCCCCGAGGAGGTGCCCCGAGTTTACTGCGTGGAGGGAACGCCGCTCAACTTCTCCACCGCCACCTCGCTCAGTGACCTCACCATCGACTCGCCGCCCAATGGGGAGGTTCCGCCCCCCTCTGCTCCACGGACTCTAGCCGGCGTGCCGGAGGGGGAGAACGGTGACGATATCCTCGCTGAGTGCATCAACGCCGCCATGCCTAAACCCAAACCCAGGAAGCCAATCAGAGCCCACGAAAGCAGTGAGCCGCTTCAGGCTCCTCCCCTTCCTGCTGCGGCGTCTCCACCCACACCGCCTCTCTGTCAGCCGCAGCAGAAGAAGAAACCCACCTCCCCCGTCAAGCCGATGCCTCAACGGGCGCCGTATGGCATTTCCACGACAACAGCCGCCAAGCCAAAACCAGGGTTTGCCTTCGACTCACCGCGCCACTACACCCCCATCGAGGGGACGCCATGTTGCTTCTCGCGAAACGACTCGCTGAGCTCCCTGGACTTCGACGAAGACGAAGCTGGAGAAAAGGAAGGAGAGGACAGGAAAAGCAAAGAAGAAGAAAACAGGAAGCGTAAACAGCAGACCGCCGCCGTCTTCCCAAGAACCAAAGCTGCAGCCAATCAGGCGGTCCCAGACGAAAAGCAGAAGTTCGCCGTCGAGGACACGCCGGTCTGCTTCTCCAGAAACCCGTCGCTGAGCTCGCTGAGCGACATCGACCAGGAAAACAACAACAAGCAGTTTGCCCCGCCCCCTCCGCCGGAGGAGGAGGAGGGGCCAGACAAAGAAGACACTCCCCCCGCTAAGGTGAGTCACGCTGGGCAGGTGCCAGAGGACAGGTGAGTCGTCAGAATCCACGCCCAGGTACCGAGCAGGAAGTAACAGAGGAAATAAGGCAGGAAGTAACACAGGAAATAAGGCAGGAAACTAGGCAGGAAGTAATGCAGGAAACTAGGCAGGAAGTAACAGAGGAAATAAGGCAGGAAGTAACACAGGAAATAAGGCAGGACTTAACGCAGGAAACTAGGCAGGAAGTAATGCAGGAAACTAGGCAGGAAGTAACAGAGGAAATAAGGCAGGAAGTAACACAGGAAATAAGGCAGGACTTAACGCAGGAAACTGGGCAGG
>JAVLVB010000960.1:46374-60033 GCA_032876305.1 Orestias chungarensis
AGGTGGAATATGGAGACCAAACTTCTCTGGAGGTTCACAATAAGACATTAAGACACCATCAGGTCTAAAAAGCTGCTGAACCAACATGATTCCATGTTCAAACCAATTTTCCAAGTTTGTACAGAATGTCTCTATTATTCCAAATATGATATTATAAAATTGTGTTTGTAAATTGGGGACCAGGAAAGAAGCATTTGTTGGTGGAAATTAGATTTATGGGCTTTATGGGGAGTTTTTCAATGTTGTAGTTGCAGAGGAGAATAAAATAAAGGCTACCAAGTTTAAATAGTTTGGTATAAAATTCCAGATTGAGAGTAAATTTTTAAGAAACTGTTTAATCCCATTAATTTTGATTGTATTGTTTAAGGTTAAAAAATCAAGAAAACTGAGTTCCTTAAGATTGATCTTCTGATAGAATGAATCCTATTTTTCCATATAAATCTGTAAAGCATTTCATCCATGATGTCAGTAGTTACAGAAAGATTTAAATCTGGGTAAGTTTAACAGGAAATGCTTCTGCTTTTGCTAACACAATTCTTCCTTGAATTGATAAATCTCTTTAGTTTCTTTTCAACATTTTCTATAATAGGGTTAAAGTTCACAGCACTTGTAGAGTGTTGATCTTTGATGATCTTTATGCCGATAGGTGACCGAGTCTTTTACAGGAACATTATAAATGGAGGATGCGTTACAATTTATAAGGGCTAAAGTTCACATTTACTGATGTTAAGGTAGAGTCCAGAAGCTCTAGAAAATTGCTCACCTGCATTAATTGCTAAAGAGACCTGAGAAGCATCTTTTAAGAATAAAGTGGTCTCATCGTCTAGTTGACTAATTATAATCTCTTTTTCAGGAATAGTGATGCCTTTTAAATGGTTGAGTTTAATGAAATCTGAAAGTAACTGAGCAGATTAAAAAGAGGTATGGGGACACTGGGCAGCCTTGTCTGACACCTCGCTCTAGATCAAATCTGGGAGAGGTACCAGTATGAAGCTCCATTGAACTATTACCATTTTTATACATGGTTTTGGATTGCTGCTCTAAACTAAGGGCCAAAACCAAATTTCTCTAAAGTTTGAAAAATGAAATTATGTTCAATGGTGTCAAAAGCTTTACGGAAATCTAAAAATAATATAATGCTGTCGTCATGGTACAAATCTGCACAGTCGATCAGATCCAACACGAGCCTGATGTTGTTAGCTACATGTCTTTGTGTCATGAAACCATTTTTTCATCAATTATAAGGTTGAAAACACTTTTCATCGCCATCTATTATTTTATAGTCGTTGTTAAGAAGGCAGATCTGACGCCAGTCTTCAATCAGAAGGTCTTTTTTAGTTTGGAGACTTTGACCTAGAGTGGGAGGAAGAGTTTGATAATCGATGCAGAACTGTGATGTAGAACTCTGAAGTTAGGCCATCAACTCCTGGAGGTTTATTGAGTTTTAGCTGCTTGATGGCAGACAGGACTTCAGGAGCAGAACGGGGACTATCACATAGATTTCTCTGGTCATCATTCATTGATTTAGTTTCTGTAAGACATGTTCAGATTCAGATTTATTGTATTGTGATTCGTACAACTCACCGTAAAAAGTAGAGCATTACTTCAGTGATGAAGCTTTTTAATTACATCGAACTGACCACAGGTTTTTCTAATTGAAAGAAATATGCAGTGTTTTGTTCCCCATTCTGCAGCCATTTCCTTCTCCATCTCACAAAAGCTCCCTCCGCTTTCCTTCTGTATATTTCATTTATTTTGTCGAATGGTTAAATCCTTTAAATCATTTTCAGGTAAGATTTGAGGAATTTCAGTTATTCTGGATATTACATTTGTTTCTTCATCTCTCCTGGATTTACACAGAGAGGCTTTATTATTTTTATTTGCAAAACATCAAAAGTCTGATTTTTGCCTTTTTCAAGAGTCACATGTTTAGCAAATGATGCGTCGTTTTGGAAAACTCAACGGAGAAATGATTTATGGTTCTCTCACGGTTCAGAAAGGTCAGCAGGGGTCACTACTTTAAAAAACAACTTTAATGGTTCTGTTCTGCACTCAGAAAGTGATCCTAATGGCCACTATCTAATATTAATCCTCAATGACAACAACAATATTGTCCTTCTTGCCGATGTATATAAATATAATTCAAAACCTGAAAATGATGGTTTAAAATCCAGCTTCTACTCTGGTTATCAAAATAAACTCATGCTCTGCTTTCATTGGGTGGAGATTTCAACATTGCTTTGAATGGCTCCCTAGACCGATGGCCTCCGAGTATTAATAACACTTCTTCTATTAACATGTCCTCCTTTACACAAAAATGTAATCTCATAGAGTCTGATTTATAAAACATCCAGCTTCTAGAGATTATACCGGGTCTAATAAGAATTGCACGTTAATGTCTGGCATAGATTACTGGTTAGTTTCTGATTACTTGGATAAGAATAATATTACTCCTAAAATATTAACAACTCCTCCCAATATCGTTGATTGCCTCATTCAGTCCTAACATTACTCCCACATTCAAGAGCTACTCTTGGAAACTTAACAACTCCATCTTAAAAAACCAGCTAGTAATTGATAAAGTCAAATTATTACTAAACTATTTCTGGAAAAAAGCCTTAATTGATAACAATTTTTCTAAAATGTCCTTAAATTTGAACAATCTTTCAGACCCAGAACCGTGTTTGTTCCAACAGGAAGCTCTGCGCCGGATCATCAACACCTTAACCAATAAGAACGAAGAGCTCCAACACTTCCTGGATTCCATTGATGGCACTCGGACAGGCCTGGAGGTGAGCAGCTCATTGGCTGAAGGGGACAGGGGGAGGGGCTTAAAAGCATGTGGTTCATGTTCTGATTAATGAACTGTCCAATCAGGAGGAGTTCTGCAGGGTGATGTCAGGGCTGGAGGTGGAGCTAGAGGAGCTAAGCTCCGCCTTGGAGGAAAGAGGAGCTCAGCTCCGCGGCATCATCAAAGAGGAGAAGAAGAGGAAGGAGGCGGAGCTTCAGGTGACTTTGAATGATGTCACTGTTTGTTTGTTTGTTTGTGTTTTTTTGACACAAAACTGTTCATCTGGTTGCCGTGGTTTTAGCGGCAACTTTCCGAGGGGAAGGTTTCTCTGCGGTCCTGTCAGGAGCTGCTGGATTTCGCTAATCAGACGCTGACCATCACCAACGAAGAAGAGTTTCTAACGGTAACCAGGATTTTAACTTCCTGATGGTTAGCTAGCAACAACCAGAACCGCTCTAGAGCCAAAATGTAACTGTCTCAAAACGACTGGACCAGTCAATCAAACCAAGCTGTTTAAAATAAAGTTTAAACTCGTTTATCGCTCAGATTAGTTAGAACCTTTTTAACCTGAGGAACTGAAACGATTACATGGACTCTGACTAGCGACAGTGGAGAGAAACAACTCCCCTTTAACAGGAAGAAACCTCCAGCAGAACCAGAACCTGGATCGGTACAAGCGGCCTGGAGTACTTCCTGGAGTGCTTCCTGGAGTACTTCCTGGAGTACTTCCTGGAGTACTTCCTGGAGTACTTCCTGTTAGAGAACAGCGTTTTGGACCAACTGGAGACTTTTAACTGAACTTCCTGCTAATAAAGAGTTAGAATAGTCCAACAAATGAAACGGACTAGTTTTTCAGTCCGAGACAATATTTCTAATTTTATATTCCTGAGGAGACAGAAGGAAATCTTACAGACCTGTTTTATATGGGATCAGAAATAACACCAAGGTTCTTTACGTAGTTACCAGACGCCAGTTTGATGCTCTCCAGGTCAGGGGTCATGTAGGGCAGTAGGGGGGCGGGACTCCGACCCAGACAGCTTCGTGGAGTACCCTGTAAGACGGATATCATGAAATAAAACCTTTCTACCAATACCCTAAAATCTGTTGTTGTCTTTCCAGGCAGCCAAGCAGATCAAAGAACGGTACGTTACGCATCATCACACTTCCTGTTTGGTCGTCAAGCTTCCTGTTTGTTTGTGTTGACTTCCTGTCTTTGCTTGTTTGCTGTCATCGTTTCACCTTCAGCATTAACTCAAACTAACAAATCATAATCTCTCCGCTCTGATCTGCATTTACCTGTAACATGTTAACCACGCCCCTTACTAACACAAAGCCCCGCCCCCTCTGTCGACTCCGCTTCCTGCTGTTGCTAGGGTAACAATGGCTCCAGCTTTTCGACTGACAACTCGGCCGATGGTGTCGGAAAACATGTCTCAGTTTACTGTCGACTTCAGCGGCGAGAAGGCGGGGCTTCAGTGCCTCAACTTCCTGCAAGGTCAGAGGCCACGCCTCCGCTGCCTGGATGTTGTTGTCTGTTGCAGTCTGGGAAATGTTGTTCTTCAGTTCCCAGAGCTCCAGAGATCGACCCGTCCGGCTGTGTCGTCCGGGACAACAGCATCACTGTTGCCTGGCGACCGATCAACCACGCTGACGCGGACGGACCGGTCGAGCGCTACGAGTTGGAATATCGTAAAACAAACCATGGCGGCTCCCTGAGAGCTACGGGAGATGCATGCTGGGAAAAGATTTGTGACATCGAGGACACGCAGGTGACCATCTCAGGTGAGGCTCCTTCTCTCACAGCTGTGATGTCACACAGTCCTGCTGCCTAGCAACACAGCGTCCGTTTCCAGGTCTGAAGTTTGATTCGCTGTTCGTCGTCGTTCGAGTCCGAGCCAGAAACAAGGCGGCTGCCGGAGACTTCTCTGACCCCGTCGCTATGGAAACCAGAGGTCAGTAGCAAAGATGGATGGAAGGAAAGGAGCGCTCACTCTGAAGTGTTTATGGGCTGTCTTCTGTTCACTGGCAGCGTTTAACTTCTCCTTCGACGCTGGAACAGCTCACGCTGAGCTAAAGATTCAGGGCGACACAGTCACGTGGGAGCCACAGGGGGTCAAAGGTCACGACGCACGGCTCCGGAGCAAGGAGCATAAAAACAGGTGATGATTCTGATGGCAAACACATCAACACCTGAACACCTGCAGTCCACATCCTCAGTCAGAACATCCAAGCGGTTCAGCCACATCCAGAACCTCCAGAAGCCTTTTGGCTCCATGACGTTTTTACAGAGACCTTCACAGAACCTCCAAGGAACCAGCAGAAGTTCTTCTTGGCCAGAACTCTGTTCTGGTTCTGTTCTGGTTTGAATCTGGTCGTCATGGACACACCTGGGACAGGTGAGCATGTCCTGTGACCCGACCAACCAGCAGGGCCTCCTCTTTACCCCGGACGGATGAACTTTGACCCCGTGCGCTGATGCAGGTTCAGGTGTATCTGGCGCTCAGAGGCTGCTCAGGTGTGACCTCACCAGTGGGGGCTCATCATCAGTAACTGTTTTTCTGCTGCTCTGCCTCTGTGACCTCTGACCTTTTTGTCCCTCTTTAGTCTCCGTACCGCCTCCTCGTCAGTCCCTCCAGGTAGACACTATTATCACCCACTCGTTACCTAGCAACCGCCAGTCACACTCGTCATCCACCATCTCCTTCAGCCAATCACATCACTGCTGACATCACTGTTATGACTGAACTGTTCCTAGCGATGGTTTCATGAGGTCAAAGGTCATCTCAGACACGTTTTCATGCTTATATTTGAATTGAACGTTTCTGTTGCCGCCATCTTGCCGCATCATCGCTTTGCCTCGACCTCATTGGCTGCTGCTCTGCGTTCTTTGTTGTTTCTGCTGTCCGACTGTTTGTCAACATTTGCTCCGTTTTGATTGGTTGACAGCAGGAGCGCCACGCCGTCGCCCAATAAGACGGCAGGAACTCGAAGTGGACGCGAGCGATTCTCTGGGGAGTCCTACACCGTGCTGGGTACTTACTGGTTTGACCCAAGGCTTTTAATTTGAAAGACATCATTGGAACTAGAAGACTTTTATTTTGTTATTTCAAGTCTAACAACTTCAAATTGATCATTTCTGTCTCCTAGGCGACCAAGAGATTAATGGAGGCTGTCATTACTGGGAGCTCCGCCCCCTCGCTGACTGGAAGTCACTCAGTGTGGGTGTGGCCTATCGGGGCTGCTTAGGACGATTCGACCAATTAGGGAAGAGCGCCAGCTCCTGGTGTCTTTACGCCAGCCAATGGCTGCAGAGCTCACTGGCGGCCAAACACAACAACCGAGCCAAGGCTCTGGATTGGCCGCTACCGCAGCGAATCGGAGTCCTCTGTGACTACGGCAACGGTAGCTAGATGCTGATTCTCCATGGCAACACAAAAGCATCACATGACCCCACCCACCTTCATAACTGATGATGTCATCGCTCCACTTCCTGTTTCAGGAGAGCTGATGTTTGTTGACGTCGATCAACTTCGTCTTCTTCACATGTTCAAGACCAAGTTCAGCCAAGCGCTCGTTCCAGCCTTCACTGTGAGTACTACAGAGTACTACATTGTACTACAGAGTACTACAGGGTACTACAGGGTGCTACAGAGTACTACAGAGTACTACAGGGTATTACAGAGCACTACAGGGTAATACAGAGTACTACAGCGTACTACAGGGTGCTACAGGGTACTACAGAGTACTACAGGGTACTACAGGGTAATACAGAGTACTACAGGGTACTACAGGGTAATACAGAGTACTACAGGGTAATACAGGGTACTACAGGGTACTGCAGGGTACTACAGGGTAATACAGGGTACTACAGAGTACTACAGGGTGCTACAGAGTACTACAGTGTACTACAGAGTACTACAGTGTACTACAGAGTAATACAGGGTGCTACAGAGTACTACAGAGTACTACAGGGTACTACAGAGTACTACAGGGTGCTACAGTGTACTACAGAGTACTACAGGGTACTACAGAGTACTACAGGGTACTACAGAGTACTACAGTGTACTACAGAGTACTACAGGGTGCTACAGTGTACTACAGAGTACTACAGAGTACTACAGGGTGCTACAGAGTACTACAGGGTACTACAGAGTACTACAGGGTGCTACAGAGTACTACAGGGTACTACAGAGTACTACAGTGTACTACAGAGTACTACAGGGTGCTACAGTGTACTACAGAGTACTACAGAGTACTACAGGGTGCTACAGAGTACTACAGGGTACTACAGAGTACTACAGTGTACTACAGAGTACTACAGGGTGCTACAGTGTACTACAGAGTACTACAGAGTACTACAGGGTGCTACAGAGTACTACAGGGTGCTACAGAGTACTACAGGGTACTACAGAGTACTACAGGGTGCTACAGAGTACTACAGGGTACTACAGAGTACTACAGTGTACTACAGAGTACTACAGGGTGCTACAGGGTGCTACAGTGTACTACAGAGTACTACAGAGTACTACAGGGTGCTACAGAGTACTACAGGGTGCTACAGTGTACTACAGAGTACTACAGAGTACTACAGGGTGCTACAGAGTACTACAGGGTACTACAGAGTACTACAGGGTGCTACAGAGTACTACAGGGTACTACAGAGTACTACAGGGTGCTACAGAGTACAGGGTTCAAATCCTCTCAGAGGTCACAGTGTCTCAGATTATTCATCCTCTCATTTAATGAAAAACAGCCTCAGTTCAGCTGTAGGAGAGATTTTAGCTGTTCACTCTAGAAAGTAACATCTAAAGTTCATCTGATAAATTTACTCTCCTGAGTTTCAGATCCAGAAATAATCTGTGAACTGTTCCTAGATTATAATTGATAGAATTGACAGGCAGCTGGATTATAATTCTAATAGTTTAATGTAAAAAATTGATCATAAAATGATCAATCAGTCACATAGAGATGAGCAAAATGCATTTGTTAGAGAATATTAATGCAAAGTCAAATAATATGTAAGAAAATGTGTAAATATAAGCATGTAAATACGACCGTCTCCATGTTTGTTAAAACAATCAGAAAATAATCTGGAGCGAAAACCAGAGAAACTGAAATATGAACAAAGAGAATCGTTTACTGCTAATACTTCCATTACTACAGTAAAAGTCCGTCTGTGGTACTAACCCGAGTTACCTGTGTTCCAGGTGTGGTGCGGAGGCGTCTCCGTGACGACGGGCCTGCAGGTGCCGAGCTTCATGGGAAACTTTGTGTCGACCAATCGCAGCCCGACCGCAGATCAATGAACTTCCCTCTGATAATAAATATTTATTGATTTTGGTTTTATTATAGTAAATATTTCTGGACGCTTCTAACAGAGATTATAATCTGTACAGATTTTATAGATGAGGTGAATTAGAGGCTTTTATTGTGAAGGGCTCAGGTTTAAAGAACGGGGACAATCTTTCACAATAAAAGCATTGAATGTTTTCTTTATTTACCTTTTGATTGATTCAGAAATTATTCATGATTATTAATCCAGAACACCTGATCTGTATCATGATGTCACTTCCTGCTATGAATAAACTTCCTGTTGGACCTGAACCAGGTGTGTTTACAAAGATTGTCATCAGAGTAATAGGAAGAGATCTCAGATTAATCTCCTGGTGAGACCTAAAGTATTCACACCCTTGGCAGATGAAGTTCTAAAATGTTTCTGCACCCCGGTCCAAACCTCATCGGAACCAGAAGAAGCTGCTCAGGATCACTAAGAACTGGGTCACAACCAGCAGAGCGGTTCTGATGCTGGTTCCAACCGGGCCAACAGGTCTGGTTGGAACCAGCATCAGAACCGGGACTTTAGTTCAGGCTTTGTGTTCAGTCTTCAATGATTGTGGTCTAGCAGTTCCTACACCAGCTTAAGACAATCCAGACTGTTTTCCTGTATTGTTCCAAGATGGTGGAATAACCTACCAAGCACCACAAGAACAGCAGCGTCTCTGTCTGTCTGCTAGAAACTCTTGAAGACCCTCCTCTACAAAGATCATCTCCTATCCTAACTCTTACCAGACCTCTATACCCTCTACTCCTCTCTCTGTTCTTCCCTCCATCTCTTCACTGTAACTGACTCTGACTAGAGAGTTTCCTCTAGATAGTTTATGGTCAGATTGATAATAAGTGTATAATTATGTCTACTTTGTAGGTCGCTTTGAATAAAAGTGTCTGATAAATGCAGAAACATAAAAATATAAAGATAAACTTTATTGAAATCATCTCGGAACTGGCACTGAAACGTTTGGGTTTCTGATGAAAACAGGAAGCTGCCTGGGTCACGTGACTCGGCGCTGTGACGTAGAGTCAGCTGACTGCAGAGTCTCCTCGCGACCTTCACGTCTCCGCTCATCCGGTCCCAGTTCGGTCCCGGTTCGGTCCCAGTTCGGTCCAGCATGGCCAGCCAGTCTCAGGGCATCCAGCAGCTGCTGCAGGCGGAGAAGAGAGCGGCGGAGAAAGTCACGGAGGCCCGGAAGCGTGAGTAGAACCGAGCCCGGTACCGAGAGGCTGGCTGGGCCTGATTCTGCGGATCTCTGTTATAAATCCAGTAAAATTAAGTTCTACCAGCTGCTGCTCGCTCAGAACCGGACCTAATTACCGAACCGGCCCGGTTCCGCCATCCAGACAGTCCTCTAGCTCCATCGGCCTACAGCCCAAACGGTTCCGACCGGTACTTTTTCCAGAACCAGAACCCGACTCTCAGGCTCGGTCCACCACAAAGGTTCCGATGTCTTTCCTCTTATGACGTTACGTGGTGTGCTGGCTCGGTTCCGACCCACTGTGGGCCCAGCAGGGTCCGGTTCTAGTAGGACTGAAGCATGTTTGACCCAAAAGAACCGAAGAACCGGATCCTGTTTGGTATTCTGGGTTCGGTACCAGACCCAGTTCTGACTGCTCACTGCAGATAGACAGTCCAATCTCGGTTCCGGTTCTGGACGGTTCTGCTACAATGGGAGAAGTTTTTAGTTTTAATTCGCTAGAACTCACCAGGAGCCAGCAGGTCGGGTTCAGGTGGATGAAGAACCGGGTCAGAACTTTCCTGTGCTGTATGTTCAGGTAAGAACCGGCGGCTGAAGCAGGCCAAGGAGGAGGCGCAGGCGGAGATCGAGCAGTACCGACTCCAGAGGGAGAAGGAGTTCAAGACCAAGGAGGCCGCCGTGAGTTCTGGTTCTTCTTTGGTTCTGTTCAGGTTCTGTTGCAGTTCTGGACCCGTCTTTAGTGTTTGTCCCTCCCCTTGCAGGCTCTTGGTTCCCATGGTAACAGCGCTGTGGAGGTTGACCGCGACACGGCGGAGAGGATGTCTCGCATCCAGGACAGTTACCGTGGTAACCGTGAGACGGTCCTGAACGAGCTGCTGCGGCGGATCTGCGACATCCAGCCCGAGTTTCACGCCAACTACCGTGTGGCCGGCTGAATGGAGGCAGGGCCATGTGGTCGTTGGGCGGAGCTTAGCGCTCGTCCAGATTTGTCGATGTTTACCAAATATTTACGTCTCAATTTTTGTTTCTGTAGACTTGAACAAAATAAAAGCCTCCTGATGAATCCAGCCAATCAGCTGTCAGAAGCGACACTCTCCTGTGATCCTGATTGGCTGGAGAAGATGCTCTTATTGTGAAACTCCTGGTTCCAGTGTTTTCGTGTTTGTGACCATGTGACTTCCTGTTGATCTTCATGATGAAACATTAAAGTGAATTCTGATTGTCTGAAACTGAGTGTTTGAGTTTTTCACCTGGATCCCAACGATGCTGCAGAGGCCAGTCGGTTCTGGTTCTACCGCGAGCGTCAGACAAAGTAAAACCAGTTTGTTAGCTGGAAGCCTCTAAAAGCTGGTCAGCTCTGGTTCCCCCCACAGTTCCTCCCACGGTTGGTCTGCTGGTTCCTATTCTGGTTCCTGTTAAGATAAGATGGACTTTATTGATCCTGAAGGAAGCTGCTGTGCCAAAGTATCCAGAGTACAGGAGACACGGCAGAATACAACGCTAGCTCTCAAAGTACCAGAACGTCAGTGCAAGGTACAAGTTTCGACATAGTCCAGTAAGTAGGTACTAAGTACACAGTTTAGTGGGAGTCAACAGGTCCAACCGTCCTTGTTGACATGATCAAGTGTCCTTGTTGAAGTGACCCGTGGGATGTAAAGTGTCTAAATTGTTGGGATTTTCCGTCAGCATTGGAGTATCCAGTTGCTGATTATCAATCCTGCTGATGGAGGAATGGTTGAGTCTGACAGCCACAGGTAAAAAAGACCTCCTGTGGTGACTGACAGGCCGTCAGCGTGGGGTGGGAGTTGTTGTCCCTGATGCTGAGCAGCTTGCTCAGCATCCTCGTCCCCCACAGACTCCAGTCCCAGGACAGAGCCAGCTCTCATGATGGGCTTGTTGAGTCTGTTGGTGTCGCCATCCTCGGCCTGCTCCCCCAGCACACCACAGTGTAGAGGATGCTGGTGACCTCAGAGCCTCCTGAGGAAGTACAGTCTGCTCTGACCGTTCTTGTACACGTGTTCTCTAAGACCAGTCCTGTTTATTGTCTTTGTGGAGGCCAAGGTGTTTGTAGTCCTCCACTATGTCCACCACTGAGCCGGTGATGGTGACGGGGTCTGGACGGTCCTCTGTTTCTGAAAATCCACCACCAGCTCCTTTGTCTTTCCGACATTGACCTGCAGATGGTTCAGTCCACACCACTCCAGGAACCTGTCCACCACAGTCCTGCACTCAGCCTTCTGGTCCCCCACAACATCAGAATCGTCCCTGAACTTCTGCAGGTGGCAGGACTGTGAGCAGGACCTGAAATCCGAGGTGTAGAGTGTGGACAGGAACAGAGACAGGACCGTCCCCTGTGTGACCGCCGTACTCCTCCGTATGATGTCTGATGTGGTGTCCTGCAGTCTCACTTACTGTGGGCAGCCTGTAGTTGTTGATCCAGGCCTCCAGCAGAGCGTCCACTCGCATGTCTAGCCGTTTGTTGCTGAAAGCTAGTCCAACGTTGTTGAACGCACTTGGGAAGTCAAAGAACATGAGTCCCACTGTGCTGCCGGCCTTCTCCAGGTTTGAGTAAACTGAGTGGAGCAGGTAGATGATGGCTGGAACGCAAACGGCGAGCGTCCTATGAAGGTCCAACGAGGCTTCAGGACGAGCCGCTCTAGTGAGGTCAGGGCCAGCAGCCTGTAGTGTCTGTGCGTGGTGGGTGTCCTCTTCTTGTGCGGAAGGACCGGACATGAGGTCTTCCACCAGTCAGGTAAAACCATCTGGCTCAGGATCGAGGTGAAGATGGTTGTGGAAGATCCCACACATCCTCTCACCACCCTCCTACCCCTCTTCATCGCCCTCCCCTGTCACCATCACTGCAGGAGATGTGAGAGGAACGTTTAGTGACGCCGTCAAAGGGAGATGGTGGCGCGTGTGTGTGTGTGTGTGTGTGTGTGTGGGTTACAGGTGTGGTCATTGAGGTGTCAATAGCAAAGTTGTAGGATCTGGGGGATGGTGGTCAGAGACGGACTCATCCAACATCTGATCGGTCTCCTGTAGGTCTCCTTCCATCAGCTGTTCACCCTTCTTATTGTGACCAGTGATGGCTCCCATCCTGCTCCATACCTCCCTCATGTTGCTCCAGCTTCCTCCTATAGCTGTCCTTCCCCTCCTCAATCTTCACCTTCAGCTCCTCTCTGTCTCCACTCCTGAGTGCAGCCTTCTTCCTGTTCAGTACGGCCCTGATGTTCTTGCTGGGGTTGATGGTGTTGGTGCAGAAGTTGATGTAATCTGTGATGCAGTCTGTGAGGACTTCGGTGTCCCCTCCCTGTGCGTCACAGAGAACATCCCTGTTACCTCAAAGCATCCCTGAAGGGTCTCCTCAGCCTCCAGTGACCACCGCTGAACAGCTCTGGTGACCACAGGTTGCTGCTGGACTGCAAGGATGTTGTTGATGTAACAGGGACTCCCCCTCCTTCCTCCTAGCACTCCTGGTCCCCTCACACCAACTGAAAGCCAGCAGACTCACCACAGAGCCAGGTAAGTTGTCTTGCAGCCATGTCTCGCCTGATCGCCCACGAATGACACTGTCGCTCCCCTTGAGCGCCGTGACAATGGAAGGAAGATACAGCCGTTATCTCCTCAGCCCCTGTCTCCTCCCAAATCTGCATCCCCGGTATTTCCTCCCCAGTTTTGGGCCACGCTGGTAAGAAGTACTCCAGCCACCGCAAATGCGTCCAAAAACTTGTTGAGCCACATAATTAACTTAATAAAATAGACTGTTAAACGAAGAAGAGTAAAAAAGACCAAAAAACAAGCAAAATACAAGAAACAAAAGCAGAACAAAGACAAGAGAACACAAGTTACTCTAGCAGGAAGCCATCCTCAACGGAGCCAGAATCAGGAATCGTAAAAAATAAATCTGTTTCCTCCTCCTTTAGTTCCTCTTTTAGTTCCTTGTTTATTTCCTCCTTTAGTTCCTCCTCTGGTTCCTCCTATAGTTCCTCCTTTATTTCCTCCTTTAGTACCTTCTCTGGTTCCTCA
This sequence comes from Orestias chungarensis, assembly GCA_032876305.1. NCBI lineage: Eukaryota > Metazoa > Chordata > Actinopteri > Cyprinodontiformes > Cyprinodontidae > Orestias > Orestias chungarensis. The sequence continues at coordinate 59,722 of JAVLVB010000960.1, forward strand.
AATAGTTCCCCCTCTGGTTCCTCCTTTAGTTAATCTTTTAGTTCCTTGTTTATTTTCTCATTTATTTCCTCCTTTAGGTCCTCCTTTAGTTCCTCCTCTGGTTCTTCCTATAGTTCCTCCTTTAGTTCCTCCTCTGGTTCCTCCTATAGTTCTTCCTTTATTTCCTCCTTTAGTACCTTCTCTGGTTCCTCCAATAGTTCCTCCTTTAGTTAATCTATTAGTTCCTTGTTTATTTCCTCCTTTAGTTACTTGTTTATTTTCTCCTTTATTTCCTCCTTTAGTTCCTCCTTTAGTTCCTCCTCTGGTTCCTCA
>JAVLVB010000961.1:19059-35956 GCA_032876305.1 Orestias chungarensis
GATCCTACACACCCAGCACACTCACTTTTTGTTCTGCTCCCCTCAGGCAGGAGGCTGCGGAGCATCAAGTGTAGAACAACCCGTCTCAGAAACAGCTTCATTCCTGAAGCTGTTAGACTCTTGAACTCATCCTGAACAAACCACTGCACGGACTACAATACACGCACTTTAACACCGTATATACCTATTTTATTTATTTCACTTACTTTACTTCGATTTTATTTATTTTAATTTTATTTTATTTTTTTAACTTATTTTATCTATTTTAATATTAGCTCTTGGGTGGAATAGTACCGTGAGTACGTAATTTCGTTCCACTTCATGTACCATCATGTATGTAGAATGACAAATAAAGAATCCTTGAATCCTTGAATCCTTGAAACATTGTGTATGGTTGTCAATAAAGCATACTGAAACAATGACCAGTCCTGGGTTTTATCAAGGTTCAATCAGTCACTATTAACAAAATTCTATTTTTTTTTCTGTGCAGTACAAAGTCCCTCTTAGCATGTGTGTTTTCTTTTTGTTTATTATTCTCATTTCTGTCCTTTCAATTCCCATCTGCCGATCCAGACAATGTCTGTGTTGCAGGTTTGCCCCAGTTTAAAGGGAGTCACTCCTCTTGATTGTTAACCTTTCTTGCTGAAGTAAAGATTCAGGCTGATTTCATTACTATGCAAGTATTCTCCAATTAAGGACTAATGGGGTACCACTAATCTAGTGGTCCTTAGGGCCAGATGTTTTTGCTATGTTTGATATGTTTCTGTTTCACTTTTTACTTAATTGTATTATCTCCTTATCGCGTCAGCATTTAGTCATGTACCACAGAAAGTTTGTTGATCTAAACATGTGACAAGTGACCATAGAGAGAAGGATTGGTTATCAGTCTGTGTTATTCAAAAAAAAAGAGGAAAGACTTAACACCTTAACATTTAAAACTATTTTTAAATTATTTGTTCATTTGTCATTCAGGTAGTAGAAGGAATAAAAAAGTTGGCAAAACAAGTGGTTATTTAAAGTACATTTTTAACTACAGACTAACTTTATGAAATCATTTAATAATATTAACACTCTGCATAAATCTACACTGCATAAATCTGTTTTGGAGATTATTGATTTAAACCAAAACTCGGTTATCATAGGCACACAACGTGGAGGAGGTGAAAAAGTGCCATAGGCTGCTTTTAGATCGCCGTGTTGTTAACCATAAATAATAGGTGGGCGTGGTTGAATCAAGCAGACATGAATGAAAAACAACCCAGTCTAGCTGCCAGGATCATGACATTTATGAAGTAACTCAAGGAATAAAACTAAAATGGAAACATCTAAGCAAGAAAAAAAGATTAAAAAAATAGGTCAAACCAACTGCTAAGAATCATAACAGTGTTACAGAGTAATGGACAAAAAGTGAACAAGGCCCCAAGTTGTGATATTATGTGGGGGAGGATATACAAAAGACAAAGGTGGAGAAGTTAATGTGCATCAGCTGATGCTGAAACCTGGAAGATAGCCAGAACCCTGTCACTAATTAATAGGGTCTGTAACTGTCATCCATACAAAACAACAGTAAGACATTATTACTTTAGTCTGATTAGATCCGTGGATGCAGAGTAGGATTTGCCATAGGGAGTACCTGGACATTCAGTGAGCCAGTCATTAATGGGCTGGCAGTGGCTGAACATTTTTTTCTATTTTTTTTTTGTATATAAAGACACACAAGAGGCCCTTTGATAGGCCCAGTAGTCCCGCACACACAATTCCCAGAACCCGCTCGTCCAATCACCTGTAATGTGATGAGGCTACATGTCAAGTCATTAGCAGTCTGTGAGAAAGAAAACAAAAATAAAGAAAAAACTAAAAGGCGGTGCGGTGGCAAATAACTGAGGGAAAAGGAAAAAAAATCTCTTGCAACTGATGCCAGTAATAGCAGAAATATAAGAAAAATGTTTCCTGCCACGGGGGCCACAGCCTCTGGCTCCGGGGTTTTGGCTCCGCCAGGTCCCTCTCAGGAGGTCAGACAGTGAAAGCAAGGCTCCCATGGTGGTACAGGATGGGAAAGGGGAGAGTGGTGGTGGAGAGGGCAGGTGTGTGTGTGCTTGCTAACATGTTGTTGATAAACATTCAGTAACTAAATGTTCAGAAACGTTTTCTATGATCTTTACTTCACATAACAAATAGCGTGTGGTTGAAATCTATTTCCAAAATGTTCGAAAATAATATATTATCTTGATTAATTAACCACCATTTTATCGTGGTGTGGTTTGAGCATGCAGATCTACTTTTTCATATTTCTTACAATTAAAAATCAGGTCAACGGGGTGTTTTAAGTATCAATAAATTTAGTTGAACAAATGCCTTATTTGTTCAACTATGTTTTACCAATTTTCTTCAGTCAGTGTTTATGGTTTATTTTCCTTGCTGTTCTTGTTTATGGAAATGTTCAGATTAAATTAAATCAAATAAGAAACAAGGAGACAATAACCCATTTCATATTATACAGTTAAAACTTATGAAAATCTGATCAACCACTGTTAGAATTAAACAACTGTGCACATGTTAGGGTTGTTTAAACTTATTCCACACTATTTCTCTACTTTTTATGTCCAGGTTTGTGTCCACTACATCATCTCTCAGAGACCCTAAGCCCACCTTTTGATTATTTTTCCCGTCCCAACCCAGATAGACCCTTCAGCTATTTTTTAACCATCACCCTTTGCAATCAAGAAGTAGAGACTGTACCAACCTGAGGAGCCTGTCAATGATTACGTAGTCCTGTTCCTACTACTGAATATTCCACTATCCCTTAAACATAGTTGTCATCAAGGCACTTCCGACAAGGCATCAGAATATGTTCGTATTCTGATTAAGGAAAGCAGTAGTCCCTGGGCAGCCTTTATGGTGTTGATAAGGAAGAATGATGGTCTCATGGTTTAGTTAAGCTTCTTTCCCACATACAGGAAGCAACTTAGGAGAACAAGAATCCGATAAAGTTTGTTTATTAAACCCACAGATCTCTGGTCCAGGAAGGGGAACTGGGAGGTCTGGAAAGGGATAAATATGTGAGTACAGTCCAGGGGGAAAATAGCAAAAGTGACTGGAGGTGATCTTTTTTGAGGAGAAATGTTACCCACTTTTCATGTCAGTAATTCTTACAGAATCACTGACATGAAAAGAGTGACAGAGTCACTTTCCTTTTGGATTCACAGCTGATCTGAAGTACATGATGGAATGTTGGTGGAAAAAAAATGTCTGGATGCAATAAATTTCACATTAAACTAAATCTTTTAACATAACAGACTAAATTAGTCATGAATGGCTGTGAAATATGTTAATCTTCTCCCACCATCCGCTGAAAATCTATGTAAAGAAATGTAGTTGAGGGCCACGGATCATCTGGAGGCACATCATACACCAGTGTCACTCATCCTAATCCTGTTTGTCAGGCGGCTGGCAGAACTGTAATCAGCTCAAATTAATCTTTTCCAGCTGCTGACCTCGGACAGCTTGGAGTAGATCTATTGCTGAAGCTTTTTGTTATTTTAAGGTGGTTACTGTGAGGCTAAAATGTTCTCTAATAATTGTTTCCTGCATTAAAACCTAAGACTGTATCTTACAGATTAAACATATCAAACATGGTAGACATTGCATTGCAGTCCTGAAATTATCAATTGTATACTCTTGCCTGGATTTAATTAGTTACCTGAAAAAAAGCTAAACTAAAAAATGTGACCCATGAAGAGTACAAACATTTAATTATAAAACTATTAAATTTGTGCCTAGATGCCCATTTTCTTGCACATCTAACACAATAACTAGAGATTCAACACATCATCACAATGGCTTATAAGATGGAAAAAACTTTATCTCAATCTTTCACTATTCAAAATCAAGCTGCAATGACCAATAATCCGATATATTGAAAACAAACGTAAAAAAAAAAGCTTCAGTACTGTCGCTGCAAATGCAAAAACTACGAGAATTACCTATTCTAAAAAAATACTTTCTATAGTTTATAAACTAAAATGCAGTTTGCACATATATGTTTTGGTGGGGAGGAATCTGCATCAATTGATTAGTACGCAGCCAGGTAGACTACATTTTCTAATAGGTTCAAGCACATGTAGTGTGATGCATTTGGACATTGAGGCTAGGAACCAATCCTATTAGCCTGGCATTGTATAGAACTGACCTGCAAATAAAAAATTTATAGCATTGGATTTTCCTCCTGATGTTCATCCACTGGACCACAAGATCCACAAGTAAGACAATGATGTTTTCTTGCTTTTGAATTTTGGTAGAGTAGATTTTCAGCATTCCCTTGTTGCTTCACCTGCCTGCCTGATCACGCTAGTTCTGTTTCCCGGTTTCCCCGCCCTGCCATGCCCCTATTGTATTCTTTCGCCTGCTTTCTGCCTACTGTGGAAAACGACCCTGTTTCTGCCCCCTAACTTACCTGCCTAAAGCCTGTGGCAACCATATGCCAAAAACAGGACAAAGGACAACATAAAAAGAGTGAGCACAAAGGCTTTATCTTGCAGACCTAACACAAGAACTAGAGATTTAACACATCATCACAATGGCTGATAAGATGGAACAAACTTTATCTTAATGAACTGAAACTGTATTACAAGTGTAAAATCAGTAGTCTACCACCCAATCGGAACTAACCCTACTCTGTTTCCTGACTCTCCGCATACTGCTCTACTTGACTTTACAAATTATATAAACAGTTCTGAATGCCATAAAATGCATTTTTTCTTAGGTCTTGGATAATGAACTTGAGGTTATGATCATAACAGATGCCTGGATAAAAACTGTAAGACATCAACGATGATCGAGTCAGCACTTGATTACAAATTTGTTAGCAGGACCAGAAAGCTCAAGACAGGGGTATGGGTTGAAAATGTATTACCAAGTAATAAGTGCACTTTTTAGGAGAGGGGCGTCTAACTCATTTTGGTCTGGGGGCCACTACTGGTTAATTGGATCTCACGGGGGCCAATTCATTCTACTCATTGCAAAATCACACATAATTAACAATTCCAATTTTTTTTCTTTGTATTTTTGCAAAGAAAAAGTAAATTTTATTTTATAGTAAATTAGTTTTCCTTAAGGAAAAGTATGTGCAATTTCAACAACATTTATGCTTAGTTTAAAATTTATTAAAGTAAGTAAAGTAAGTAAGTAAGAAATATTTATTTATAAAGCACGTTTAAAATAGCTAAATCGCTGACCAAAGTACTGTACAGAAGAATAAAAAAAACAACAACAATATAATAGCATACACTGGGAAGCAACAAATCCCAAATGTTGACTTAAAACACAGAAACACCCAAAATGAGAGGACTAGAAGACCGGGAAAGCTAATGATTATAGGTGGGTTTTTTATCTGGATTTAAAGGTGGAGACAGTGGGGGCATATCTGATGTCTGAGCGTAACTGGTTCCAGAGTCGGAGAGCAGCCACGGCAAAGGCTCTATCTCCTTTCTGTTTTAGGGGAGATCGAGGTACATTTATTAGTCCTTTATCAAATGACCTGAGGGACATGCTGGCTGAATGGCACTGGAGAAACTCATTGATGTAGGCAGGTGCCTGTCCATTAAGAGCTTTGTAAACCAAGAGTAAAACTTTAAAATTAATTCTAAAATGAATGGGGAGCCAGTGCAGGGATGCCAAAACAGGGGTAATATGTTCACGCTTCCTTTTACCAGTCAGCAGTGGTGCTTCAGCATTTTAAACCAACTGCAGACGTGAGAGTAAGGACAGAGGGAGGCCGAAGTAAAGAGAATTACAGTAATCCAGGCGAGATGTAATGAATGCATGGATTATCTGTCTGTCAAGGCAGTGCCCTGAGTAAAGTATGACCCCCAAGTTTCTGGCATGGGATTTGACAAACGGGATGAGGCGTATGAGGCCAGATTAGTCTCAAAAAGAATGAACTCACGCAGTGTTTTCCACAATTGCACATGCTCTGGTTCACAGTTGTATTTCAGATTCAAAAATGCACATGTTCCGTTTCACAAATATATTTTTTATGCAAACTTTTGAAACCTTTCTCTGATTTGTGAAACTTCAATAAAGGCACCATTTCAGCACTTTTAGGATCTGCATCACACCTGCATCACACTAGAACCGATCAAGCTTCAAAACTACAAAACATAGACACTTCAAATTGGACTGGATTATTCTAAAGAGATAACTTAGAGATCATTTAAAACCAGCTTTTGATTTGTAAAACATTTCTCTGATTTATGAAACTTCAATAAAGGCACTGTTTCAGCACTTTTTTAGGTTCTGCATCACACTTTAAGTGCTCCAGCTCTTAATTTTACTGGACATTCTGTCTGGTACAATTAAATTCAAAAAGCACTTTTGTATAATAAAAAAATATTTAGCCTGCAGTCACTTTACAGAACTAATTTCAAGTCAATCGTACATTTCAACTGTTCCAAGTTATAGAACAGTACAGTAAGTTCAGTTAATATCCTCAATAAGTAGTAAAAGTATTTCTACGGACACCCAGCTGAGCATCGAGTCATTTACTAGCAGTACTTACTCCTCCTGGATGAACAGGTAGTGACAGAAAAAAATGTCATGCACGCTCGGACAATAAAAGAGAGCAAAGTCATAATTAAAATTCAGAAATGTAGCTTATTGCTGCACTCTATGATAAGTCTACGGTCACAGATGCAGCTGTCTGGTTGTGATTCCTTTTCCTGCATGCCATCTCACTGAGTTTAACATGTTCTTCATGCACATATATTTATTAAAGAAGCCAGTAGTGCAACAAAAACATTTTTCAAATGACATTTGTTGATTAAAACTGCACTGGTCAGAACAAAGATAGGTAGAAATAGGCAAAGCATATTCAGAAATAATGATACATGTTAGCATAAAAAAAGGAAAAGCTTGATTAAAATGTAAAAATTTTGATTTTTATAAAATAGTTTTTAACCTAACATTTTGGGTTGTAACACAGGCATCCATAAATGCAATGACTAAAACAAAAGGACTGACCAGGGCTGAGGCAGTTGAAAAAACGAAGAATTGCCAAATGGAGGAGAGTTAAGAGAATTAACGGAAGCATCGGAAACAGAAAAAAAAATTATAATCGTGTATCAAAAACATGAAGCTATTGAAGTGATTAATAACTTTATGCATGTTTGACAGTGAGAGAGAGGAGCTTCACATGCAACTGCAGGTAGAAATCCAGAGAAGTGCAAATGTCTAAAATGAGACAAAACCTGTGTAATAAACTTATTTACAGCTTTTAATTTTGGCCTTTTTTATTATTTTAAATCTGACTTAATAATAATCAACATTTGCCGGTTTTTATTTAGTTTTTTTATTCTGCTCCTATTATTTCGCTAGTACAATAGAATAATCGAGTCCAGGTTTGAAGTGTGTATGTTTTGTAGTTTTGGAGCTGGAGCAGTTATTCAGTAATTATTTTTTCCAATTGGTGATTGTCATCAGAAATGATTGGAACCCACTTGTCTTGAAAACTTAAATGTGGCATCACTGTACCAGACAAAACGTCCTGTAAAATTAAGAGCTGGAGCAGCTTAAGTGTGATGCAGAACCTAAAAAAGTGCTGAAATGGTGCCTTTATTGAAGTTTCACAAATCAAAGAAAGGTTTCACATATCAAAAAGCTGATTTTACATATTGTTCAATCTCTTTAGAATATTCCAGTCCAGGTTTGAAGTGTTTGTCTTTTGTAGTTTTTTTATCTACAGAAGATTAAATGTGCCGAAGTTAGTGAAATTTGAGCAGATTTGCCCTTTAGTCATTTTAGTCGGTAAAATGAGCTATTCGATTGGCCTGTGTGAATTTGATTGACAGATTCATCAACCAATGGTGACGTTTGTTGACCTGCGCCGTCAGATGAGTCTCAAAATTCACCGCAACGGAATCTCTCACAACAGGTTTCTGCTCCACATTCAGCGATTCGTGTGACCTGTGGATTTAGATTACAAGTGGGAGTAAAAGTTACATTTCTGAACCAGAACGTGTGCATTTGTGAAATAAGTCATGTGCCTAATTTATGTTACAAGTTTGCATAAAAAATACATTTGTGAAACAGAATGTGCATTTCTGAATCTGAAATACAACTGTGAACCAGAGCATGTGCATTTGTGGAAAACACTGCGTGAGTTCATTATTTTTGAGACTAATCTGGCCTCATAGAGGTGAGCTAGTTTGCTTGCAACGGACTTCTGTTTTGTCACTGTTTAACTGGAGATAGTTATTTGACATCCATACTTTAATATCTGCAAGACAGTCCAGGAGAGACTATACAGTTAGTGGATTTTAGTGGGAAGTACAATTGTACGTCATCTGCATATAAGTGAAAAAGAGATATTATATTTCCAAATTAAGTAGCCAAGGGGGACCATGTACAGGCAGAAGAGCAAAGGGCCTAGGATGGACCCCTGAGGGACCCCACTGGACACCGAGGCAGTGGATGAGGAGAAGTGATCAATGGACACAGAAATGATTAAGATAGGAGTTAAACCAGTTCAGTGCTGTCCCCTTAATTCCCACCCAATGTTCAAGGCGGGTAAGAACCATGTTATGATTGAATGCAGCACTGAGATCCATTAAAATCAGAATTGCATGTCCATCAGAATCTAGAGTGTGCAGCATATCGTTTGTCACTTTAAGTAAGGCTGCTTCGGTGCTGTGGAGTGCTCTAAAGCCAGACTGAAAGGGTTCCAAAATATTGTACATGTTTAAAAATGGAAGTAATTGAGAAAGAACAGCTTTTTCTAGTACTTTGGTGATAAAAGGAAGCTTAGAGAAGGGTTGATAATTTTTTTGGCATTTACATCAAGATTGTGCTTTTTAAGCATGGGCTGGACAACCGCATGCTTAAAACAAGTAGGGACTGTGCCAGAGACCAGGCAAGAATTAATAATCACTAAAATGCTGGGACCAATCGCATCAAATGCATATTTGATAATACTGGGGGGGACAGCATCATGAGGGGATAAAGTGGGTTTCATATGTTTTACTAAGTTGCTCAATTTAGCAAAAGACAAAAGTTGAAATTGGTGAAATGTTGCTTAAGCACCAGAACAGACTAGTGGGGTTTCAAACGAAAGGGGGTAGAACTGAGATCTAATTATATCAATTTTGCTAATAAAGAAATTTTGAAATTCCTCACAGATACCAGTAGAAGGTTCAAAATCATATGAAATTGCGGGCTTGATGACAGACTTAATTGTACTAAACAAGACTTTAGGCCTGTCAGCATGTTTATTAACTCAGTCCGAGAGGTGTTTTGCTCTGCAGTCTGAAAATTTACCAGGGAAAATTTAAAGATTTCCAATGAGACAGTGAGACAGTCTTTTTTCCATCTCCGTTCAGCCTTCCTACAGGCCTGTCTCAAAGTGAGTGTTTCTCCAACTAACCGGTAATGGCTTAATAAAGGCCATTATGCAAAAAATAAATAGATAAAAATTTATCACAGTGATTGTACAACATACTAAATTTGTTCAGTTTTTTTGGAACTCAAAAACACTGTCCTGGATGTTAAAAAGTAGCAATTATTTAAAATCACTTTTCCATTTCTAGGAAGCAAATCTAAATATATGAACTTACTCCACACACTTAAAACGTTTTTTAGCAGCTGTTTTAAAAAAAAATTCATAAAGTCCTTGTTTTGCATAAATTATACAAATATAAAAACCGTTTATACTTAACATATATGGCATGCATAAGAAATAATATTTTACTTAACAAAACTCTTTGTAAATATTACTGTCTAGCTTTGACAGCAATTGCTACCCCGATTAACTACAGCAAACCGCTGGGGGTTTTTTCTTCTTTTTTTTCTCATTTTTTTCAAAATGCTAAAAGCATCATTCCATTGGATTTAGTCTTGCTCAGTATTTGCCCCTGAAACTTGGCATCTTTTCACCTTCACAACTGATCAATATCAGGTATCATGTCCTGAATAGCCGCCAATTTCAGAATCTCATTTGAGTGCTTATGTGTGAGCTTTCAGTACAGCTTTGTTTTATTCATGTTCATGGCTGAGAAAACTTGCTCACATTTAGAGAATTTTTTTATTTATTTTTTTTTGCCCAGACACTCTGCAAAGAAAACTCATTTTGGCCGCTGATGGTGGGAATGTAGATGGACCTGTAAGTTTTACTCGGCTCTTTCTTCACCTCGACAGACCGATCATTTGAATTGAAATTATTTTTGTAAAGGTTTCAGTGAACTGTTCTCTCCTGTGACTTTTCTGCATGCGGGTCCACGGTTTAAAACAAAATATGATACACTTACTAGAAGTGTTACAAACCCTGTTAAAATTACATGTACACCCGAAGGAGAATGAATAAATAACCTTAACCAGGAGTCTTGAAAATCAGTCCTAAAAGGCCTTTGTCCAGCAACGTTTACACATGCTCCTTGTCCAACACACCAGGTTCCTGCTTTTGACTTCATTATTTTACTACAGTGAATTAAGTCAGACACATTTAAATGTTGCAAGAGACTGGCCCTGGAGGCCTGGACTGTAGAAAACCCTTAATTGGAAGTCTTATTCTAAGAGTTTCTTCTCACCCGTTCTGGTCAACAATGAACTTCACAAGCTCCTCAATAATGTTTTGTCTCGCTTGAATGGTTTCAGCTGCTTTTTCCTAAATTAAAAAAGGGTTTTAATTTTGTTGCTTATTAATTAAAACTGAGTAGATTAAAAGTGCTGAGGGTAGTGATAATGTGTTTTTGGCATTTCCCAAATAGGAAGCTTCGTCAGAAAGTAGATAGTTGGATCTCTGCTACTAGCTAGTTAACCACACACACAGCGTGCTCTGGGGAAATAGTGCGTCCGTTTTTTTTTCCGGTTTGTTTTGTTGTTACTGTATGTTTATCTTGCCATGAGAAAAGTGCATTACAGAGATATGATGATTTATCTTATTTTTTTCCTATAATATTTCACTAAAACTATGCAACTTGCATATTCATATTTTCGGACTATTGCAGTATAAACGCAACAACAATAGAAAAAATTGAGTTTTGATTTTCTAAACCTCTCATTTATTTACACAATAATTAAATAGGCTTATCTATGCTAATGTCCATACAAAATATATAATTTTTAGACCCTTGGCGTCATGTGCAAACATCAAATGTCAAACTAAATAAATGCACCAAAACTTTAAAGGATCATGTTTCATTTTTCAGAGATGGCGCTTAAACAGAGCAGGTTAAAGTAGAAACAAAAGGAGCTGTGTGAGGCTGCTATGGTGTGTTGTGATTCCATGTTACATTCTTTATAGTATGAGTTGATACAATTCAAACAGTTGTATTGCACTGGGCCCTTTTCCACCAAACTGGTTCCAGTGCTGGTTCGGTGTTAGAGCCAGAGTTAGCACCAGTTCTTTGTGTTTCCACTGACCAAACTGGTTCCAAACTGGGGTTTAGCTGGCCCTAACTCATTCTGGGGTCAGAGGAAAGAACTGACTCAACGTGATGACTTCAGCGACTGGGGGCGTGGCTACGTAACAACTATTCGCAGGTAAACAGGAAAAGAGCGGCCGTTTTTTAACAACACTGGAGTCTCTTGTGCGACAAAAGAAACAAAATGGACCAGAAGTTAAAACAGCAGTGGCCAGTGGAGGAGACAAACTTCCTGCTCCAGTGTGGTCCTCCACCGATGTGTAAAAAAAACTTGCTGGACCAAACCGGTGTTCCAATAGATCCAGATCGAGATGGCTGCGGGAAGGTCTGAGCGCAGTGGTGAGCAAATTATTAACTTAAAAAATGTTGTTGTGGTCTTGTGGCGGTTGGATTTGGCGCTAAATCTACTGGGTAATGGTGACGTACGCATACGCATGGAGCAACGTAATCACGTAGCTGTGTGGAAAAACAAACGGTTCTTTGTCGGTTCGCGCTTAGACCCAGCCGCAAACTGGCTCTAGCACCAGCACGGAACCAGCCCTTGGTGGAGAAGGGGTAAATGTTTCTGTATTGTGTTTAAAATCTGTGCTCCATGTTCCCCCTGCACGTAATTGTCTCTGTCTCAGTTAGTCTCAGTTACCCCTTTTCCACATGTATGGAATAATTGCACTCTGCGCTACCCTGAACGTGATAGGGGAGAGTTTACAGATACCTGGTTCAATTTTATGAATGGCTCTCATGGGAAAACGGCATCTTTAAGTGAGCAGAATATTTGTCTCCTCCACTGACCACTGCTGACTTGACTTCAGGTCTATTTTGTTTCTTTTGTCACACAAAGAACACCAGTGTTATTTAAAAACTGCTGCTCTTTTCCTGTTTACCGGCTATTAGTTGTTCCGTAGCCCCTCCCCCAGTCCCCGACGTCATCACGTCGAACCGGTTCTTTTCTCTGGCCCCAGAAAGAATTGGGTCCAGCTAAGCACCAGTTTGGAACCAGTTTGGTCATTGAAACACAAAGAACCGGTGCTAACTCTCTAGCACCGAACCATCACTGAAACCAGTTTGGTGGAAAAGGGGCAAGTTAGTCTCAGTTAGCGTTAGAGCAAACATCGTCGGATCCGTGGATAAATCTGCACTTTTCACCCAGACGTTTTGCCAGGTAGGGTGTGCCGACTTTATAGTTTTAATGCCAACTTGTAATATTTAGTGGAAAGTATTCAAATCAATTGTTATCCTTAAATACGGCGATTTTAGAGCGGGTTTCGGCTTCCCGCGCAGCTTCCGGTCCGGTAGGGAGCGAAGTTTAAGAATTTTTTGTCACAGTGACTCGACATTCTGAAAAAAATAACTTACCCGACAATTTATTCGCAATACTTACATTTTATCGGGCTCTTGATTCATTTAGTCTCAGTTTGTGGTAGAGCAAACACCGTTGGCTAACTTGAGGTCCGAGGATAAATCTTCACTTTCCACCCGGACGTTTTGTCAGGTGCAGTGTTCCTACCTTAAATCTCTAATGTCAACTTCTGATGTTTAGCGGAAAGTACTTAAATCTGTTGTTATCCTTAAATACGGCGATTTTCGAGCGGAGTCCGGCTTCCCACGCAGCTTCCGGTCAGATGACGAGGTGGAGTTTAAGAGTTATTTGCATGTAACAATGTATTTATGATGGTAAGTTGAAAGTAAACTCGACAGTATGAAAGGACATAAATGAAGGGACAATTCAACCACAAATCTGTCCGTTTTTTTTACGTGTTTCTGATTGGTTCTGGAAATGTATATTATTTTAACTATATTATTCTGCATTTGTTACATGTTCATTTAGTCCTAAATAATTCGAAACTAATAAAATATGGGACATAGTCTATAAAAGCAACCATAATATTTAAAAGAAAGTCTTGTCACATCGTAACACCCACAATAATTTCCTCACATTGCTTAATACTATAAATGTAAGTTTTGTTATTGAAATTAGACAAAAAAAATATATTTGACCGCTTGTTCCATTGATCAACAAACCTGCAAGACCCATGCAGTCACACTCTTGGCTGGTTGACTCCCTTAGATCGATGCGCAAAAACCTGAGAGCTGCGGAAAGAAGATGGCACAAATCAAAGGACCCATCTGATCTGTCGCACTTCCAAACGCTGCTCTCATCCTTCTCCTCAAGCATCACCACTGCAAAGAAGGAGTTCTATCAGGACAAGATCCACAGCGGTACCAACACCCAGAAGCTATTTTCTACCTTCAAGTTTTTGTTAAACCCACCACCTCCTCCTCCTGCATCGCTTCTCTGCCTTTAGGCTAGGACTGCGGTACCCTCCATTGGGTGGTGATAGCGGTAGTCTTTGTGACTTGGCTGTTGCAGATGATTTAGAGGTAAATTAAACTTTGACCCCTGGTTGAGGTATTGACCACTAAGTAGTGGAAAATATCTCTTCCTTATTCAATTTTGTATATGTTTGTGTTTTAGGTTTTTAACTATTTATTACTTTTAGTAAAGGTTTTAGCCCCTACGGGTGGTGCCTCCACCATGGCGTCTAGCCATGCCGGCATACGGAGGCACCAAAGCGAACGCTTTTTATTCACTTAACAACTGAAGTCAAATGCAAGATTGGATTTCTCCCTAAAATTAATACAGGTTTTGAAGTTTCAGCCAGATTGAATTGTATCCTCACCCTGCCTTTCAACAGAGGATACGACATAAGTTTTTGCTCCAAGGTTTTGCTAAGAGAGTTCTGGACACGGTTTGAAAACGCGAAGACACAGTTTTCAGCATTTGACGTTGAAAAACTGACTGAGAACTCCTTGAAAACTGTGATTTTCAGGATGTTCAATGAGACTGTCAGTGCTGAAGACATCAGTATATGGCTGGGTAGATACTGCACTGTGAATGGCCAGGTTATCAAGGTGCGGGATGTGGACGGCATCTGGAACTGTGCTTGGCAGGTCCCTATTAAACAATGGGAAGACCCCCTAGGCTTCCAGGGCCTGAAACATCTCCAAAGATGAAACCAGAGTCTTCCTGTCGGACTCACCCCATGAGGTCTGTTTTTAACATATTGCTCATCAATCAACCCCGGAGGACCTGAAAAAGGTAACGGCTTTAGACAAATGGGGAGTCCGACCGGGGAACAGAGCTCCGGTCCGCCCTGCTTCTCCATGCGGGGTGGAGGAAGAGCTCTGTTCACAGGACAGTCTCTGACCCCGGGTATTATGATCTTCCGCTTTTAGCGTGTATTTAAATGCTTTTTATTTGTTTTTATTTGTTTTAATCCTTTAAAATGTGTTACCTGTTTTTAATCACCATACTCATGACTCTCACCTTCTTAACCATCAATGTTAGAAGCGTGAAGTCGCGAGTTAGGGCCCAGAGTGTTTTATCCTTTTTAAGCTGCATATAGTCGGATGTGTTTTTATTACAAGAATGTGCACTCCCGTTTTTAAAAAATTACACCCGATGGCAGGACATGTGGCCACGACCGTCTATTTGGAGCGGCTCTAATGAAAATAAAAACGACGGCGTGGGCATTTTAATAAACTATCCTCAAATCTTGGTGAAGTGTGAGAGACCGACGAGCACTTTTAGCAAACCTGACTTTTAATGGACAGGACTTTAACCTCTTAAATATATATGGCTTTATCAACAAACCTGACAGGTATGACTTTTTAGAGGAACTGCAGCCCCACATGCTAGTTAGAAAACCACAAATATTTGGGAGGGATTTTAACTGTATTTTAACCAGAAAAGACAGGAAAAGAACCTGGAAGGATTTTAAGGTAGATAAGACATCGGTTTTATTACAGAGAAGCCATAGCTCCAACCGTTGTTACAGCAGCCACTCATGTGATCCATGTTTCACTATCTACCGGATCATTCCCCACCGCCTTCGAACAAGCCCAGGTAAGTCCCTTACTCAAAAAAACCTCCCTAGCCCCCACCCAAGTGGAGAACTACCGACCAGTATCCCTCCTCACTTTCCTATCTAAAATCATCGAAAGAGCTGTCTCAAAGCAGGTGACGAAATTTCTCTCCCACCATGATCTCCTTGATTATAACCAATCAGGCTTCAAGAGCGGTCACTCCACGGAAACGGCACTCCTGTCAGTAACGGAATCCTTAAAAGAACCCAAGCGACAGGCCAATTATCAGTTCTCATCCTACTGGACCTCTCAGCTGCATTTGATACTGTAAACCACAGTATCCTACTTAACAAGCTGGCAGACATGGGCATTGAGGGCAGTGCATACTCCTGGTTTGAATCCTACCTCACCGGATGATCCTTCAAGTTGGCATGGCAAGGCCAAACATCGACGCGACACCACCTCACCATAGGGGTGCCCCAAGGCTCAGTGTTGGACCCCCTCCTCTTTGCCATGAACACTACTTCGCTGGCCCCAATCATCCATTTTCATGGCTTCTCCTATCACTGCTATGCAGATGATACCCAGCTCTATCTGTCCTTTCCTCCAGACGACCTCTGGGTACCGACACAAATCTCAGCCTGTCTTTCTGACATATTTGCATGGATGAAAGATCACCACCTCCAACTGAACCTCTCCAACACTGAACTGCATGTCATCCCAGCCCAGGAAACTATTCTCCACAACATCAGCATCAGGTTAAACTCAATATCCGTGGCACCCACTGAGGTTGTAAGAAACCTGGGCGTCATGATTGATGATCAGCTGACCTAATGGATCAGGTTGCCTCTGTCGCTAAATCGTGTCGCTTCTCTCTTCCATATCAGGAAGATTAGGCCATATCTAACTCAACAAGCGACACAGCTCCTAGTTCAGACCTTGGTTATTTCCCACCTTGACTACTGGAACGCCCTCCTAACAGGTCTTCCAGCCTGTGCTGTGAGACCACTACAGATGATCCAGAATGCTGCAGCTCGCTTGGTTTTCAACCAGCCAAAGCGAGCGCATGTCACACCCCTTTTCATGGAACTCCATTGGCTTCCTTTAGCTCCACGCATCAAATTTAAATCACTAATGCTGGCATTCAGAGTGTTTGATAGATCAGCGCCCATCTACCTCAACACTTTCTTAAAAGCCTTACGTCACTGCCCGCCCGCTCCGTTCCTCCAAGCAGCACCAACTAACACGACCAACGTCCCATGCAGGTCAATCTAAACTCTTCTCATTTGCGGTTCCTCGCTGGTAGAACAACCTTACGAGCATTATCAGAGCATCAGATTCTATTTCCACCTTTAAGAAATCCTCGAAGACCCAGCTCCTCCAAGAGTATCTCTTGCCCTGAAAGATCTAAATGCACTTTTTGGCACAAAACTGAGTCTTGAGCATTAAGAATCAAGAATCAAGAATCAAGAATCAGTTTATTTATATAGCGCCAATTTACAACAGGTGTCGTCTCAAGGCACTTTACAAAAAATCAATTAAAATCAAGGATACATTCTAACAAATCAATTTGAAAAAGTTTCCAATCTAAGGAACCCCAGCAGATTGCATCGAGTCATTGA
>JAVLVB010000961.1:56062-76795 GCA_032876305.1 Orestias chungarensis
TGTGTGTGTGTGTGTGTGTGTGTGTGTGTGTGTGTGTGTGTGTGTGTGTGTGTGTGTGTGTGTGTGTGTGTGTGTGTGTGTGTGTGTGTGTGTGTGTGTGTGTGTGTGTGTGTGTGTGTGTGTGAGAGAGAGTGAGAGGGCGGGTTTGTGATGTCTAATGGTTGTATGACAACAACAGGCTGGAAATGATCTGTGGGGGTTTGCAATGTTGACACTGGACTGGTAGATCTCAGGAGGTTGGCCACTTGAAAAGTAGCTCTTGGGACAAAAAAGGTTGGGCACCCCTGGTCTAGTGTGTTAGGTGAAAATGTTCGCTTCCTAATACAGAGGAATGTTGGTTCAAGTCCATTCTCTCATTTTTTTTAACACGATTTATTGTTCAGACGTTTTTATTTTATGGTCCACCAAATAAGCTTATAGTAAAACATGACGTCTCAAAATATTGAGGTGCGCACTGTTCTGACGTCGCATCTGCAGCCCAAAGTTGTTTTAATGATAAGAGGTTTTTGCACCTCTGTTTGGCTTGTTGTCTGTGATCTATGCAGTGATGCTGCGGTGTTGCAGTCACTATTGTGCTCCAATATTAAATTATTCTTCCATAAGGCTTTACATAGTCCACGTTTTCAAATTTATTTGAGAGATAATAAATGACACTATGAACACATTTTTAAAAAAAATTACCGGTAGGTCTGTGAAATAGGTATTAAGTTTTAATAAAAATGGTCTTAAAAAGGTATTAAAAAGAACCCTGTAGAAAGCATGGTAATTTTATTATAATGCGCAAGTAATGTGACTTTAATGTACAACTGCCCAGGGGAGGATCTCCTGGAAGACAAGTGGAGCGATTTCCCTCCTGGAACAGCTTTTCTCCAAGAGCTGTTAAATTCATCTTTCCAGCTTTCATCCCCTCTATCCCACTGCTGACACAACTTACACCCATTCGCTGCACCTTAATGACAAATTGAGATTCAGCAACATACATAAGCTTTAATTTATTTATTTATTAAATACTGATGTAACACTGCAATGTTGTTAAGTGAGTTTCACAGTGACATGGTGGGTACCACTGTTGCCGTACAGCAAGAAGGCTCTGGGTTCAATTCCACCTTGGGTCTTGAGTCTTTCTGCATGGAGTTTGTATGTTCTCCCTGTACATGCGTTGGTTCTCTCCCGGTAGTCCGATTTCCTCCCAAAGTCCAAAAACATGACTGATGGGCTGATTGGGCACTCCTTAGGTGTGAGTGTGTGCATGAGTGGTTGTTCGTCTTGTATGTCTCTGTGTTGCCCTGTGATGGACTGGCGACGTCTCCGGGGTGTACCACTGCCTCTCGCACACTGTAAGCTGGAGAAAGGATAAGCGGGTTAGATAATGGATGGATGTCTTATTACTTTGAACTAAGCTATATGAGTCATTGTGTTGGACATGCACACATCAACCAGACGGATTTCTGAGAGTTCACCATAGATATCAGAATACAGGAGGTTATATGTGTAATATTTGGTGTAATAATTAAAACTTACTTCATTTCACATGCTATTGCAAGAAATGTACATTTTAATTTCCTAGCTGTTTTTTTCTTTTTTGTTTGTTGTTTAGCAACAATGCTGCAATTGTTTAATCTGTTAGAAAACCTTTTGATAAACTGTACTCTTTATGCAGGGATGGATCTGTATGAAACTAGCACAGTTAGCTGCTGCAATTGGCAACAATTGTATTTCTGTTCCCTCACACCAGTGCCGTGCAGAGACGTTTAAAAGGGGAGGTGCTCAAAGTTAAAAGGGGGCACAAGGAGCATGGACTTTTAACACGATATAGAAACATACTTTCCTATACAACCAGTTGAATTGTGCTAACTTATACTATAAAGAATGTAACATGGGTTCACAACACACCATATCATACATACTCACATATTTGTTAGAGGTCAGTGCAAAGCGAAATTAGTCTCTGTTTTTAACTCATGTGTAGACTGAACAGCTTCTGTTGAGGGGTTGGTTGGTCCTGCTTCTATGTTGCTGGAGTTGGGTTTTATTTATCTGATGGTGTAAACTCTAAAAAGAGCTTGAGAGAGTTAGTAGCTGATTAAACAGGTGTTATAGCGTACTGTCAGTTACCGACCATACTATTCATAGTTCGGAGTAGAGTTCTTGCTAAGAGACGCTGCAGCCAAGGATGGCTGCTTGAAAACAAGATGCTCATTCAAAGCCTTAATTCATTAATCCATTAATTTAGGTCTTATGAAGATAATTTGTGAGGTTGAATTCAGATCAATACCAGATGCTGGACTGTTTAACCGTGGCTACTCTCGTGGAGTCCTTGCTTTTCAGAATTGAAGGACAAGAGATAATGCATTATGACACCTCTTTATGTTAATTTACCATTAATTTTTTGTTTTCTAACCTCAGTAAAAACCAAATGCAAACAATTGTTTTTACACAAAAAACAGACTTCAAAAATAAAGGTTCCATCCGGTATTTATTAATAGAAATGTATTCACATTGTATAAGTAACATTAATAATGTGAGTAAGACAATAGAGAGGGGGTGGGTCTGTCTTTCGATCTGTGATTGTCTCTGTCTAAGCCTGAGTTTTTTTTTCACACATAACAGTGGCATTTTTCTTTTTTGCAGGTGTAACAGGAACTTCCTGTTGCCCATTCTCTTAAAAATGTTAATGACTTCACTGAACTTGATTGGAATATCCTATTCAAATGCCAGTAAAAAACCTCTGACAATCTATTTTCTTTGCAAAGGGTGTGAGGTTTTCTTTTCACCACTTCAAGTTTTGAAAAAGAGAGTTCAACATTTGCTGTAGAAACTAGAAGAGTGCCATAGGTCAAGCGCTGTCAAGGTGGAAAACCAATGGAGCATTCTTTTCTTTGACCACTGAGATAATATATGTCACACTGATGGGTTAGGAATATAAGTAAGACCTTTAGTTCTGTCTGCAAGTTATCATTTTCAATGAGAGTTTGCAGAGCTGTTTTACAGCTTGCATTGTCTCTGTTAGAATTGCAGTTCCTCTGTTTATCATATTGTGCATGAAAAGACCTTAAATACAGAAAATTGTGACAGATATTTTAGAGCAATCACTTCTGCTCCACCTCCAGTTCTGCCCTATAGTGAAATACCCATTTTTTTCACCATTAGCTAGCAGCTATAATCTGTGAGAGGTCAAGAATCAGTTTATTTATATATCGTCAATTTACAACAGCTGTTGTCCCAAGGCACTTTACAAGAAAATCAATTAAAATCATAAACTAATCGGTTTGAGAAAGTTTCCAATGTAAGGAACCACATCAGATTGCAGCAAGTCATTGACTTGCAGCTTTCTTTCCTCTGGAATCAGCAGACCAAAACAATGGCTTGTGTTGCCAAGGATTCAAGGAATTGTATTGTCATCACATCACATGTGGTACATGAGGTGGGACGAAATTGTAATCCCACGGTCCAGTTTACACCCTGAGAGCAATTGTAAATTAGCTAAAATAAGAAGAATATAGTAAAATATAAAGAAATATAAAAGAATAAGATTGTGAATATACAGAATACACAATATGGGAAATCGGACACAGCAGCAATGAAAATCTGGAGTGCAAATTTGCTGTAGCAGCAAGCTGTCGTTGACTTCACATCGCTCATACTGAGCATGTGAAATAAAATTATTCATAATAATTAAGATCAATACATATTAATGGTTTAAATACTTTTGTTGTCACTTTTTACACACTGATTAAACTTGTATTATGTTTTGTAACTTGCAAAGTGACTGCATTTCCTGACGGATAATACGTGCAGTTTAAAGTCCTCTCATCGCATCCGGAACAAAACAGAGAGCAAACAGATTAAATTAGCAGACGTACGGACAGTGCAAATATTTAAGGTTGACAAGCTCTGATGACGCACAAAATCGTGAGAACCAGGCAGATATCATTTAGAACATGTTGATCCTTTTTTTTTTTTTTTTTTCTGTGCTTATATGAGTGTATGCTGTTTCTGATTGTACCCTGCGAGGTGGCAACTATAAAATCAGACTCTGAACTGAGCTACTCAGAACACAGTCAGACGTCGTGCTGTGTGTGTTCTCCATTTGCAAATGTTTTGATAAACTTTGTTGTTTAAAAGTTATCTCGTCTCCTCAGCAGTGTGTAAAAGGACCGGGAGCTGATAGAAATTAGAATTAGCCTCCACAAATTGGCGTCACAAACAGGATCCTTTTCCGATCCGACCACTCGGTGGACCCCGGAAGAGGGCTGATCACCAGAGTGTGCTGACTTTTCCTCCAATCTCCGCCAGCAGTCTGTTGAGACAGAGGACTATTCTGGATCAATCATGAGGGGATCTGCCACTGACTGAATGAGAATAAGCGCTTTATAAGGTACAGTAGGATTTTTCAAAATAAATCCAAGTGTAGGCCTTTCTCCAATTAAACCAGAGTGTAGGAAATTTATTCCCAGTGTTGGCCGAGTGTAGGGTTTTCTAAAATTAAACCAGATTGTAGGTTTCTATAACCGAGTGAAAAAGATTTTTGTAGGATTTCCTATAAATAAATTTGAGTGTAGGCCGTGTGTGAAATATACTGAGTGTATAAATTAAATACCAAGTACGCGTAAAATAAAAAAATTGTAGGTTTTTATAACCGAGTAAAAAAGGTTTTTGTAGGACTTCTCAAAATAAATCTGAGTGTAGGGTTTTCTCAAATTAAACCAGAGTTTAGGTTTTTAATAACCAAGTGTGAAAAAATGTTGCCGAGTTAAAGAATAAATTAGTGTACTTAAAAAGTACAAACCAAAAAAAATCCAAGAAGTGGCCTCTACCTGACTAGCTGTGGTACCGTTGGTTATACGCCCAGTCCTGGTCGCTAAAACACACACAAATACACACACAAGCTGTTTCAACTTACATGACTTACACCTGGGGCGCGTATAAATCATTACTGTCTTTGACCGTAGTTGCAATAGGCAAACCTCTTAAACTTTTGGTTTATTCCGGTGCCACACAACCCCTTATTATGGAAAAGTGTTTACCAGACGACCCCCTTTCCTTTACCAGACTCTGTATAGGTATATTATGAATCCCCTACCATTTTCCATCAAGCCTTAAGTGAAAACTTAGAAGGTTTTGTGTTACCTTCTGGTTTTGTTTTGCAACAATACGTTGAAGACCTCTTGCTCGCCGCACCAACGGCTGACAAATGCCGCACCCAATCCACAATGTTATTGCAATTTCTAGCTGCAAATGGTCACAAAGCGTCTAAATCCAAACTTCAGTTTGTGCATCCCACTGTTATTATCCTAGGTCACATTATCAGCAAAGATGGAAGGACCATCTCCGAAAATTGTGTCAAGATCATTGTCTCACTTCCTCGCCCACAAACCGAGAAACAACTGATGTCCTTTTTAGGACTTCGTGGGTACTTTCGACATTTTATACCTAATTATGCTGAATTAGAAAAGCCCCTACGAAAAGTGTGTCATGAAAAGAGGTTACATATGAGCTCAGAGGTTACATGGTCGACGGCCGCGGAAACTGCGTTTTCTCAACTAATAATGCAATTGCAACAAGCTCCGACCCTGGGAATTCCAGACCCATCCCGTCTGTTTATACAGACAGTGGATGAAAGGGCTGGATGCATAACTTCTGTTTTGCTCCAAAAACATGGAGATAGGCTAAAACCAGTGGCCTACTTCTCCTCAAAATTGGATCCTGTAGCAGCTGGCTTGCCACACTGTTTGCGCGCCATGGCCGCATCAAATGCAGCTGTTACAGCATCCAGAGACATCGTGGGATATTCTGATCTGATCGTTCTCGTTCCCCACTCCAACCATGATTTTAAACGAGCAAAAAACCGCTCACTTGTCCACCGCTAGGTGGCTTCGTTACCATACTACTTTATTGTAAATGCCAAACATTACAGTTAAAAGGTGCACCATCCTTAATCCAGCTACCCTTCTTCTTACTCCACAGGAATGCCATCCATATGACTGTCTCGCAGAACTGGATGTTCTTTGTTCTCCACGATCTGACTTACAAAATGAACCACTGACTGACCCTGACCTGACTCTGTTTGTTGATGGCTCTGCCTCCAGAGATCCACACACCGGTAAAATTCTAAGTGGATATGCTGTCGTTACCGCAGATACTATGCTGGAAGCACGACCTCTGCCTCAATACTCAGCCCAAGCAGCTGAGTTAATTGCTCTTAGTTGTGCATGCATTTTGTCTGATAGTCTGTAAATATATATACTGATTCTCGCTATGCTTTTGGTGTTGTCCATGATTTTGGGGCCCTGTGGAAACAAAGAAAATATCTTAGAAGTGATGGTACGCCCATTCTCCATCATCATCTCGTTGCTGCCCTATTAGATGCTATCACTCTGCGTTCCTCGATCACTGTAATTAAATGTGCAGCACATACAGGCTCCTCTCACCCTGTCTCCATCGGGAATGCAAAGGCTGATCATGCTGCAAAAGCTGCAGCTTCACTCCCACTCCCAGACGTTCAAACACTGTTATCTCAGCACACAGACTCAATTCCTTTCTCACTCGCTGACTCACAGTCTTTCGCAGCCCCCTCTGAAACTACGGTGGAAAGAGAGAATGGACGTGGAATTTAAAAAAAACTGAGCAAAATATGTGATGAAACAAGCCTTAGCTTGATACAAGCATTACCTTTAGCGCATGCGCCCCGACAGAAACGTAACATCAGCCCTTTTGAGATTCTCTTTGCAGGTCCGCCCCATCTAGGCCTGAGCCCACCAGATCGACCCGTCGACACCACCCTGTGTGATGACAAAATGCTACAATATTGTGTGTCACTAACCGAACAATTGCAATCCATTAGGACCCAGACCCAAGGAGGACTTCCTTCTTCTTCCCTCTTTCCTGTCAGCTTACTTTCATATAGGGGACACTAGAGACCACAAAAGACCCCCTAGGGGGAAAAAAATAATAATTCCAGGAGAAAGAACTGGAGAAGCCCTAGGTGGACAGGACCATACCTGATCCTGCTGACCAGTGAAGATCGCCGAAAGTGCTTCCTGGATCCACGGACAGTGGGGGGGACCGAGGGCCAAAAGGTCAACCCAGAGGAAAAGACCCCACCGCAAGCACCTCTAAACAATTAGAGCTACCAAAGACAGCCCACTCAGTAGAATATTAGCTTCTAGCTGAGGCAGCATTAAGACTATGGACCGGATGATGACCGCAGGGAAAAACACTGGGGTACCGTGTTCGTGTGCACTAGAAAAACCTGGTCAGCCACAGACTACCTTTTCATAGACAGATCCTATGATAAAAAAAGAATTAAAAAAAAAACATTTGACAAAATGCCGGTTGTTTCATGATTTTTATGTCTGTTTTATTTTATTGCTACTTATCCACAATTGTTAGTCTCTTTCCCATTGCATTTTATTAAAACCATGTTTTGTCTTTCAATTTATTATACTTTTTCATTTATGTTGGATTATCATAATCATGGCACGGGCAGTTATTTCTTTGTAATGTTTCTATGGAAACAAAAGGGAGGAATTGTGAAATAATTTTTTTTATAATAATTAAGATCAATATATTTTAAGGTTTTTAATACTTTTATTGTCACTTTGTACATACTGATGAAACTTGTATTATGTTTTGTAACTTGAAAAGTGATTGCATTTCCTGACTGATAAGACGTGCAGTTTAAAGGGTTAGTCATCTCATCCCATCCGAAACAAAACAAAGAGCAAACAAATTAAACTAGCAGAAGTACGCACAGTGCAAATATTTAAGATTGACAAGATCTGATGACGCACAAAATCGTGAGAACCAGGCATATATTATTTAGAACATGTTGATCCTTTTTTCTTTTTCTTTCCTGTGCTTATATGACTATGCTGTTTCTAATCGCACCCTGCGAGGTGGCAAGTATAAAATCAGACTCAGCTGAGCTACTCAGAACTCACTCAGACGCCATGCTGTGTGTGTTCTCCATTTGCAAATGTTTTGAAAAACTTTGTTGTTTAAAAGTTATTTGTCTCCTCAGCAGTGTGTTAAAGGACCGGGAGCTGATAGAAATTAGAATCAGCCTCCACAAGCATGCCTGTAGCAACAGTGGAGAGGAAAAACTCCCCTTTAACAGGAAGAAATCTCCAGAAGAACCTGACTCAGCACAAGCAGCCATCTGCCACAACCGACTGGGGGTTAGAAGAGACAGAAAACTAAAATAGATGCACAGAATACTGAAAAAAGAGTTTATAGCAGTAGTTTTAGAGCGCCACTGGCAGCATTTCAGCCCATGTTATTATCAAAGAAGCTGTCTCACCTAACAGAACGCCAGACCAGGTGTGGTTACTATGGAGAGAAGAACACAAATAGAAAACAAAAGGTTAACAAGGTTGAAATAACAGTAACTAAAGCAGATTTGACAAAGGAACAAAGTATCATAGAGAGAAGTGGTCAGATTGTCCTCCAGCAGTCCAAGCCTATAGCAGCATAACTATAGAAAAACTTAAATAACTTAACCCTATAGAGTTAGACATGAAGAAGGTACAGCAAAGGAGAACCGTCTGTCAAGACTGAGATCTTCCCCCAACCGGATTAGGCTGTCTTCTCTTCCTAACCATAAACTTAATCAAAAAGGAAGTTTTTAAGCCTAGATTTGAAACTAGACAGGGTGTCTGCCTCACGGACTAAAGTTGGAGGCTGGAGTAAAATCTATTCTAGTTTGACAGGGAGCCAATGAAGGGAAGCTAAAATAGGGCATATATTTCTCTTTTTAAGTTTCCTCAGAATGTCCTGCTAATAAAAAGTTACCATAGTCCAGCCTTGAAGTAACAAATGCATGGACTAGTTTTCAGTATCAGGTGTGTGCAAATTTGCTGCCCGCTTTTATTTAGAAATCCCGCATCACGATCTCACAGAGCAATGCGAGGATATAAAAAAAAACAACACATGTGGCTGGGTCACAGTTGTTTATGGAGAACAACTCGGGGCATATTTTAAGTTAACTTGTACTGAAGTGTGTTCATGTTCACATAGTAAATATAACAATATAGTAATTGGGTGGGTTGTGTTTTTAACAAATGTTTTGGGCTGGAAAACCTCGAGTTTTCCAGTAAATCTAATCTTACTGGAGATTAGACCCCATTGGGTCTAATCTCCAGTAACGCCTACTGGTTCTGGTTTGGAGCAGTGTTGCCAGACTCTATCTGGCAACACTGCTCCAAAACTCGAGACTGTCACTCTCAGCAGCAGCCACACGTTTACAGACCGGAGCAGTAATGGCATGCTCGAAATTTACTTCAAAAAGAAAACTGGACAGCGAAAACCGCCAGTTCCAACCAGAGTGGACAGAAAGGTTAGCGTTCCTTCTACCACCGTCCAGCACTCGCCCTCTGCTTACTATAACAAAATGAAATGCTCTTAAAGCATCGTATCAAACATCCAACGGAATCGTCCACACTGGCCAAAGAAACGAGGCCATTTCTCCCATTAAAGGGGACATGAGAAATGTGAAATAGTTCTTGAGATGCATAGCTTGTTAAACAAAGCCCAAGAAATGGGCTTCCTGAAGGCTATTTTTTTATATCTTGAACAGGGTTATGTTTGGTTTTATTTTAATATATGCCCAAATTAAAAATTATATTTTTATTTTAGGTTATATTTTTGTTTTTAATAAAAAGGAAATGTTATGTTATAAAATATGTTATAAATATTATACATATGTTCTATTGTTATGATACGTTATCATACACGGCCCCAATAAATGGCCACAAGCACACAATAAAATAGAATTTAAATTTAAAATATAGAAGAGCACTTGAGCATCAAGGGGAAAGGGGCAGGTTCTCAAGCATCCTACACATCTTCCCTTTGTGCTTGACTTCGGAAGAACCCACTGGAAGGAGCCTATAATGCCTCGGAAGGTTTAAACTTGCTGAAGCGATTTGCTAAATTGCTGAAAAAGCTGAAAATAAGAACTGAGGAACACAAGTGGGGAGACCAGCGGAAACATTCATGTTCTTCTTTTGATATTTTATTAAATCAGTTATTGTTGAGATATCCGTGAATTGTTTAGTTGATTTTGTTTCTGTGTGTTTTAAAGAAATTCCGACTTATATGTTAGACTTAAAACTAGTAGCATTCGTTGCTAGCATTGGTTTTGAGCTAAATGAACCAACTCTGATTGACTGAAGCTCATAATAAATATTAGGAAAGTTAACTGGTAGATTGTTTAGGAAAACTCCTATATTTATTCATAGTAATACGTTTAGTTGAGTCTGGTTTCCAATAATTTTGAAAACCAGATGCAATTTACTGATATTTACAGAATGATACTTTCATTTTGAAAAACCTTGATAAACACAGTTGGTCTCCATGGATACCTTGATTAAAATACATAATATGAGCTTAATACTTTAGAAATACTTTTTAAAAAAAATATTTTAAATGGTTTTTTTTAAAGTAATATTCTACAGTTTAATTACTTACATTTTTTAAGAAAGCGACATTTTGAGTTGTTTTAAAATAACACATGCAAAAAAAACTGAAATGCTAACATGAAGAGATTTGACAAAAACTTAGAAAATGTGTTTTGATCAAATTTGAGGCAAATGCTTGTAAATGTTAACTAGTTGTTTAAAACAATTGTTTTATTTTTGGGGAGTGTTAGAGTTTTTTAATTCTCTAACAAATATTATTGGTGGGGTGCACAGTGGTGGAGTGGGTAGCCATGCAGCAAGAAGGCTCTGGGTTCAATTCCACCTTGGGTCTTTCTGCAAGGAGTTTGCATATTCTCCCTGTACATGCGTGGGTTCTCTCTGGGTACTCCGGCTTCCTCCCACAATCCTAAAACATGACTGTTAGGGCACTCTAAATTGTCCTTAGGTGTGAGTGTGTGTATGAGTGGTTGTTTATCCTGTATGTCTCTGTGTTGCCCTGTCCAGGGTGTACCCCTGCTTCTCGCCTGTTGTTAGCTGGAGATAGGCACCAGCTTACCCACCCGACCCCAATAGAGACGAGGGTGTACAGAAAATGGATGGATGTTTGTGTGCAATTTTTATATTTTTTTATTTAATAAATGAGCCGATTAATCTCCAGTAACGCCTACTGATATCGGGAGCACGGGAGCATTTTCAATGGGATTTTCCATTGAAATTTTTCTATTGAAAAGATCCTCTCCTATACCTTTAAGGTAGTAACACGAGGATGTTGATATATCCTATGTTGCCTATAGCTCTTTATAGGCAACATGTAAAACCAAGGTTTTTGTTTTTATCTCTGAGTTAACAAGTAAACAAAAATAGCACATAGAACAATACAAATATCTCCTCTCTGGGCTGCCACCTTATCGTGGTGTAGGAGTTTGAGTGTCCCAATGATCCTTGGAGCTATCTTGTCAGGGGCTTTATGCCCCCTGTAGGGTCACCCTAGTTCAGGGATCAGACAAAGTGCAGCCCAAAAGACCCATGGTGATGAGCAAAACAAATAGATCCGATGTTCCCTCGCCCGTAAGCAGGTCACCGGGGCCCTACTCTGGAGGCAGGCCTGGAGGTGGGGCATGATGGCGAGCATCTGGAGCTTTCACCCATGGTGCCTGGCCGGGCATAGCCCGAAGAGGAGACGTGGGTCCCCCTTCCGATGGGCTCATCATCCAGTGGGAGGGGTCAAAGGGGTCAGGTGCTGTGTAGGATGGGTGGTGGCCAAAGGTGGGGCCCTTGGCGGTCGGATCCTCGGGTACAGATGCTGGCTCTTGGGACGTGGAATGTCAACTTACTTTCTTGGAGTCCTGGTGGAGAGCTCCCCTCAGAGTCCTTTGTTCTGCTGGGGGACTTTAACGCTCACGTGGGTGATGACAGTGAGACCTGGAGGGGTGTGGTTGGGAGCAACAGACCTCTCAGTCTGACACAGAGTGGTGTTTTGTAATTGGATTTCTGTGCTCGTCATGGATTATCCATAACTAGCACCATGTTGGAGCATAAGGGTGTCCATATGTGCTCTTGGCACCAGGACACCCAAGGTCGCAGTTTGATGATCGACTTTGTTGTCGCGTCGTCTGATCTGCGGACGCATGTCTTGGACACTCGGGTAAAGAGGGGAGCGGAGCTTTCCACTGACCACTACTGTTGGCTCCGATGCTGGGGGAGGATTCCGGTCAGACCCAGCAGACCCAAACGAATTTTGAGGGTCTACTGGTAGTGCCTGGCGGAGTCCCACCTCCAGGAGAGCTTCAAACATGTTCCGGGGAAGGTGCAGGACATTAAGTCCGAGTGGGCCATGTTCTCGAGCTGCGGTCGCAGGGTTGTCAGTGCCTGTTGCGGCAGCAGTCTTCAAACCCGCTGGTGGAATCTAGAGGTGAGAGATGCTGTCAGGTGGAAGAAGGAGTCCCATTGGGTCTTTTTGGCCTGTGGGACTCTGGAAGCAGCTGATGGGTACCGGCAGTCCAAGTGGCATGCAGCTCAGGTGAAAATGAGCACTACATTGTTGTTGTAGAGGGCACAGATGAGGTATCATGTTGTTGAATGTCATCAACCACAGGTTTAAACCTGCATGAGTTTTAGAGTAATATGTAGTAAAGTAACATCAAAACACACCTTAGTTCCTGTTTAAAGGGGGCGGGGCTTAGTGACGCCTGCACAGTCAATGTCATTGTGATTAGAATTGCTCTATTATAAAGGACAGAAAGTTTTTTTGGGCCATGACCTTGGTCGTGGACGTTATTCCACCTCGATGCTTTATGGCGATGGGTCAGATTTAGAAGCTTAGCCACGCCCACACACTGTAATGTAGCTAAAAGCTTTTCATCACTTTTGCCCTTCAATGTCTCAAGACCCTGCAGAGTGACTGTGAAGTGTACATGTTCAAAGCTGTCGGAGAACTTTCTCCAAATAAATCGTGTGTAAAAGAGAGAAAATGGTTAGGTCCAAAATGGCTGACTTCCTGTAGGAGGTGGACCAGGTCTTCAAGAGACTTTTTAGCAGGTCCTGGCAAAAAACACAATGGTGTCAAATTTCATGGTTGTCAGTCAAAGGATTGGCTTGGGGCTGATTTTTTAAAGATTTCTCAAGGAATCAAGGAATTTTATTTGTCATCACATCACATGTGGTACATGAGGTGGGACGAAATTCTAATCCCGCGGTCCAGTTTACACCCTGATGGCAGTTTTAACTACTATAATAAATTATAAGACCTCTGTGAGACTAGGATCTAACACAGAATCTACAATATGGGACTTCGGACATAGCAGCAATGAAAATTCGGAGTGCAAATAGTATAATAAAATATAAAGAACTATACGAGAAATAGGATTTAACTACACAGAATCTACAATATGGACACAGAATCTACGATATGGGACTTCGGACATAGCAGCAATGAAAATTCGGAGTGCAAGTGACATATTAATTGACAATTTAAAGTGACATTTTAAAGTGGGATATTAAAGTGCTGGGTAGATGCGAAAGTGTTTTTTAATTTGTAATTGTCCTTGCGTGTGTTTGAGAGTCTCACAGCTTCAGGAATGAAGCTGTTTCTCAGTCTGGTGGTTTTGCACTTGATGCTCCGCAGCCTCCTGCCTGAGGGGAGCGGGACAAAAAGTGAGTGTGCCGGGTGTGTGGGGTCCTTCATGATGCCGGAGGCCCTCTTCCTGCATCTGGAGGTGTAAATGTCTGTGGTGCTGGGGAGGCTGACTCCAACAGTTCTCTTTGCAGCCTTCACCACTCTCTGCAGAGCTTTCCTGTCTGCATCAGAGCAGCTTCCATGCCACACGTTGATGCTGGAGCACAAGACGCTCTCCACCACACATCTCTAGAAGGAGGTGAGAACTGAGCTCCCGAGTCCAGCTATTCTCAACCTCCTGAGGAAGAAGAGCCGCTGGTGCGCCTTCCTGACCAGAATGGAAGTGTTGTTGCTCCAGGTGAGGTTGTTACTCAGGTGTACACCCAAGTACCTGTAGCTGTTGACCACTTCCACCGCAGATCCTCCCATGTGCAGGGGGAGGTGGGCATGCTTGCCCCTTCTGAAGTCCACAATCATCTCCTTGGTTTTCTTTACGTTAATGCAGAGGTTGTTTTCTCTGCACCAACCCTCCAGGTGTTCCACCTCCTGCCTGTAGCTGGACTCATCCCTGTTTGTGATGCATCCAACCACTGCTGTGTCGTCCGCAAACTTCACAAGATGACAGCCTGTGTGGATAGGCGAGCAGTCATATGTGAGCAATTTGAACAGGAGGGGGCTCAGTACACAGCCCTGAGGGGAGCCCGTCCACGGATGTTGTCTTGGTCAGCAGCTTTCCGGTGGTTGATCCTCCTCAGCGTCCTCCTTACTTCTGCTGGAGTCACACTGCGGGGCTCTTCTCTAGGTGAAGTCGTGATTCTGGTGCTGGGGAGGGTATCAGGGTTCTCAAACCGGGCGTAGAATTGTTTGAAAGCCTCAGGCAGGGAGGGGTCTTTGGGGCACTGTGCAGATTTGGGTTTATAGTCTGTAATGCACTTGATGCCCTTCCACATGCTCTGTGGATCCTGGGAGGAAAAGTGTCCCTGGATTTTCTGAGCATATGCAGCTTTTGCCCTCTTAACTCCTGCAGTCAGCTCTCTTCTTGTCCTCTTGAGCTCTTGTGAGTCACCAGACCTAAACGCAGCATCCCTGGCTTTCAGCAGAGAACTTGCCTCTGCATTCAGCCAGGGTTTCTGGTTCGGGTAGCAAGTCACAGTCTTGGTGGTGGTGACATCCTCCACACACTTGCTGATGTACCCCAGAACAGCAGATGTGTAGTCCTCCAGGTCCAGCTCCCCCTCGTACTCATTAGACTCCCTGAAGACCTGCCAGTCTGTGCAGCCGAAGCAGTCCTGCAGCACGGCGTCGGCGTCACTGGGCCACACAGTGATGGTCCTCTGTGTGGGTCTGGAGCGTTGCAGCCGGGGATGGTATGCAGGCACCAGCATGACGGAGATGTGATCGGAGAGCTCGAGGTGGGGGCGGGGGAAGGTTCTGTATGCGTCTTTTACGTTGGTGTAAACACGGTCCAGCGTGTTATTTCCACGTGTTGGAATGTTCACATGCTGTTTAAACTTCGGCAGGCAGTTCGTCAGTTCTACGTGGTTAAAATCCCCCGCTGCCACGTAGATAGCCTCCGGGTGCTTGTTCTGAAGCGAGCTGATGTTGTCCTGGAGCTCCTTCAGCGCGATGTTAGCATTAGCATCCGGCGCTATGTAAACAGCAACAACGAACACAGCCGTAAACTCCCGAGGCAGATAGTGAGGTCTGCACTTCACAGTCAGCTGTTCTGTTGCTTCGGAGCAGTGGCTGTTTTCCAACACGCAGTTTGTGCACCAACCTTTGTTGATATAGACGCATAGTCCGCCCCCGCGGTCTTTCCCGGAGAGCTGGTTGCGGTCCGCCCGGAAGCGCTGCCGGCCGGCGAGTTGGAAGGTTGAGTCCGGCATGGTGTCGTTCAGCCAGGTTTCTGTGAGACACCGCGCAGTTCCTCATGTCCTCATAAACACTGATCCTCAGCCCCAGCAGGTCCAGCTTGTTGTCCAAAGAGCGGACGTTGGACAGGAAAAGTGACAGAATCGGGGGTCGGTTAGCATTAGCCTTTAGCCTGGCTAGCACACCGCCGCGCTTCCACCTCTTCTGCCGCCGCTTGCATCGCCTCCGCCGGCGCTTTGTCTGAGGCGCTCTGCTCCCCCACGCCGAAGTCCGGAGGAGCCGTAGTCTGCCCAGTTTTGCTCGGATGTTATTTTCTAGATTTTTGCTGACTAAACTGTCCTTAATCCTACAAAGTTCAGTCCGTCCATAACTCATACGCATGAGGCACATGAATTTGGGCTCGGAACCGGCGTAAAAACTACTTAAATCAGGGTGTTCACTAGAAGCGTGAGAAGCTGTTGCACTACTAAGCGCCGCCATCTAGCGGGCGCTCTTGCATTGCGACCGCCGGAGCGCGAGCACCACTGCCCACATAGCCTATTCAATGGTCTGGTGGTTTTCTCACACTCATCCATTAGGAAGTATTGGGTGAACAGGGCTTTTAGTGATGTTGAAAATGTCCTACAGTGGCCCTGAGTGGAAAACGCAACAACAATAACAAAAACAAAACAACAATAACAAACTGGAAGAGGTAGGTCCCAGTGGGGGAAACCAGAGAAATCGCTTCTTGGATGAAACCACTTTTACCCTTTGACCTGGAAATTATGGATTTAGCTCTTTCAATCTTAGCATTTGCAGTAAAACAGTCACAATTATAGCCCAGGATAATAATATACATATTCATGTCTATAGAAACAGTACTATGTACTGACTAAATCGAATCTAGGATATTGTAATCTTTTTAAGACTAACTCAGTGAAGAGATGGCAATCTGAATAGCAGAAGTAACACAATTTTTGCAGCACACCAGAGACAAATTTATATCACAGACTTCCAACTCAGTCATGGTGCTGCGCTACATATCCCGCTAAGCATCGTAGGAAAGTAATAATAATTAAAAGTCTACTTCCTGGGGCGCAGATAGATCTGGGTGTGTCAAAACCCCACTGACACACCCAGATTTGAATGCCCTTCGATCTGTCCCAATCAACTTTATTTGAAAAAAAAAGAAAAAAAAAAAGTTTCCTTCTTTTAAGGCAAACTTCACGGGAAAATCAAAAGATGTATTAATAATTTTAATTTATTGCATGTTAGCGCATGATTTGCAACAACTCAGTTGTGGATGTGGGCAGTAGTGGGTCATGAAGCGTTTTGACACAGCAAAACTGTAATGATACTGTGTTGATAATGTGTCGATGAATACTGATACCTGGTGGACATTAAAAATCCCTACAGGCAACGTAGATTTGAACCAGTGTAAACAATAACATTTAAGTCATTGTTTGTTATTGCATATTATATATTGTATTATTTAATAACCTAAGTTAAATTGAAAATATGTGATATTCTTAGATACAGTCAATAAATAACGTGAACATGTACCATAAAGTGAAAATGTAAGTGAATGTGTTTGAAATAAGTATGCTTGTGGACTGGGGTTTTTCTTCACAAATTCTTATTTGGTCAATGTTTTGAAATTTAGTCTGTTACGAATTTGGATTCAGATTGATCAACTAGAAACGGAAAAGAACCAGGTGAAATAACGAAATGAAAACAATTCTCTTATTTTCCGATGTAAGATCAAAATGGTCCCGCACAACTGGAAATCTTTCGTTTGCCTTGAGGCTGCTCCATAGTTGACGCTCTACCGAAAAAGTTCCAAAATGCATCCAGCTAACAGATTCGCTTCCTTATAAAACGTTTGGCGCCTCAGGTTCATTTCAAAACAGTTGCTGTATTGGTCACATGACTTGCTGAAATAAATACCCGCACCATTGGTCTATGGGCTCGATACATGCGCCGACGCATGGGCAGGCTGCGTCGTCATGGTTGCCATGGTTACCCAGAACAAGTATTACAGGCATCAATGGGACAGCTCCAAGCTCCCCAAAACCTACCACCACGGCAGCATGATGAGGCCAGCCAAACCTAAAAGGCAGAAAACTATTGCAACCTTTTTTCAAAAAGCAACAATTGTAAGTAAACTGTCTCTTAAGTTATCATATCACCTTGCAATTCTTTTGGTAGTCTGTTCAAAGTTAGAACGCTGTGGAAGTAAAATCGTATAATAGAGGAAGAGAGGTGCCAATTTCACAAGTGAGCCGGTAATTAACCATTAAATTATTTATTTATTACAGTCCGGCAAATGTCATGTACTGGCGCTTAGCATACTAACGCTAGTAAAACTGCTAACTCTAGCGAAAGTGCTAACGTAAGCATTTTAAACTGTGAACTGTAAGTTTAGTTACTAACACACAGTAAGATATCAAGCTGGTGGCAACTTCGTCCCCCCCAGTTGCAAAAACCTATCTGCGCCCCTGTTACCAA
Source organism: Orestias chungarensis (assembly GCA_032876305.1). NCBI lineage: Eukaryota > Metazoa > Chordata > Actinopteri > Cyprinodontiformes > Cyprinodontidae > Orestias > Orestias chungarensis. The sequence continues at coordinate 73,958 of JAVLVB010000961.1, forward strand.
GTAATTTAAGCTAAAATAAGTGCTTAGACACAGAATCAACTTCAAAACTTAAGCCAGGAATCAGTTTTAACATAGTTGACCAAAAAGTGCTTCTCTCGCTGAGATAAAGCTTTTTTTCACTCTTGACATCAAAGTTGTTAAAACTCAAAATTTACATTGAAAACCATAAGCAACAAGTAATTTAAGCTAAAATAAGTGCTTAGACACAGAATCAACTTCAAAACTGGAGCCAGGAATCAGTTTTAACATAGTTGACAAAAAATGGCTTTTCTCGCTGAGATAAAGCTTTTTTTTCACTCTTGACATCAAAGTTGTTAAAGCTCAAAAATTACATTTAAAACCATAAGGAACAAGTAATTTAAGCTAAAATAAGTGCTTAAACACAGAATCAACTTCAAAACTGAAGCCAGGAATCAGTTTTAACATATTTGACAAAAAAGTGCTTCTCTCGCTGAGATAAAGCTGTTTTTTCACTGTTGACATCAAAGTTGTTAAAACTCAAAATAGACATTGAAAACCATAAGCAACAAGTAATTTAAGCTAAAATAAATGCTTAAAGACAGAATCAACTCCAAAACTGAAGACAGAAATCAGTTTTAACATAGCTGACCAAAAAGTGCATCTCTCACTGAGATAAAGCTGTTTTTTCACTCTTGACATAAAAGTTGTTAAAACTCGAAATTTACATTGAAAACCATGATTAACAAGTAATTTAAGCTAAAATAAGTGCTTAGACAAAAAAACAACTTCAAAACTGAAGCCAGGAATCAGTTTTAACATATTTAACAAAAAAGGGCTTTTCTCGCTGAGAGAAAGCTGATTTTTCACTGTTGACATCAAAGTTGTTAAAACTAAAATTGACATTGAAAACCATAAGCCTTATTTAAGCTAAAATAAGGCTTAGACACAGAATCAACTTCAAAACTAAGCCAGGAATCAGTTTTAACATAGTTGACCAAAAAGTGCTTCTCTCGCTGAGATAAAGCTGTTTTTTCACTGTTGACATCAAAGTTGTTAAAACTCAAAATTGACATTGAAAACCATAAGCAACAAGTAATTTAAGCTAAAATAAGTGCTTAGACAAGGAATCAACTTCAAAACTGAAGCCAGGAATCAGTTTTAACATAGTTGACAAAAAAGTGCTTCTCTCGTTGAGAAACAGCAGTTTTTTCCCACTGAACATCAAAGTTGTTAAAACTCAAAATTTACATTGAAAACCATAATGAACAAATAATTTAAGCTAAAATAAGTGATTAGACACAGAATCAACTTCAAAACTGAAGCCAAGAATCAGTTTTAACATAGTTGACCAAAAAGTGCTTCTCTCGCTGAGATAAAGCTGTTTTTTCACTGTTGACATCAAAGTTGTTAAAACTCAAAATTGACATTGAAAACCATAAGCAACAAGTAATCTAAGCTAAAATAAGTGCTTAGACACAGAATCAACTTCAAAACTTAAGCCAGGAATCAGTTTTAACATAGTTGACCAAAAAGTGCTTCTCTCGCTGAGATAAAGCTTTTTTTCACTCTTGACATCAAAGTTGTTAAAGCTCAAAAATTACATTTAAAACCATAAGGAACAAGTAATTTAAGCTAAAATAAGTGCTTAAACACAGAATCAACTTCAAAACTGAAGCCAGGAATCAGTTTTAACATATTTGACAAAAAAGTGCTTCTCTCGCTGAGATAAAGCTGTTTTTGCACTGTTGACATCAAAGTTGTTAAAACTCAAAATTGACATTGAAAACCATAAGCAACAAGTAATTTAAGCTAAAATAAATGCTTAAAGACAGAATCAACTCCAAAACTGAAGACAGAAATCAGTTTTAACATAGCTGACCAAAAAGTGCATCTCTCACTGAGATAAAGCTGTTTTTTCACTCTTGACATAAAAGTTGTTAAAACTCAAAATTTACATTGAAAACCATGATTAACAAGTAATTTAAGCTAAAATAAGTGCTTAGACAAAGAATCAACTTCAAAACTGAAGCCAAGAATCAGTTTTAACATAGTTGACCAAAAAGTGCTTCTCTCGCTGAGATAAAGCTGTTTTTTCACTGTTGACATCAAAGTTGTTAAAACTCAAAATTGACATTGAAAACCATAAGCAACAAGTAATTTAAGCTAAAATAAGTGCTTAGACACAGAATCAACTTCAAAACTGAAGCCAGGAATCAGTTTTAACATAGTTGACAAAAAAGTGCTTCTCTCGTTGAGAAACAGCAGTTTTTTCCCACTGAACATCAAAGTTGTTAAAACTCAAAATTTACATTGAAAACCATAATGAACAAATAATTGAAGCTAAAATAAGTGCTTAGACACAGAATCAACTTCAAAACTGAAGCCAAGAATCAGTTTTAACAGAGTTGACCAAAAAGTGCTTCTCTCGCTGAGATAAAGCTGTTTTTTCACTGTTGACATCAAAGTTGTTAAAACTAAAATTGACATTGAAAACCATAAGCAACAAGTAATTTAAGCTAAAATAAGTGCTTAGACACAGAATCAACTTCAAAACTGAAGCCAGAAATCAGTTTTAACATAGTTGACAAAAAAGTGCTTCTCTCGCTGAGATAAAGCTGTTTTTTCACTGTTGACATCAAAGTTGTTAAAACTCAAAATTGACATTGAAAACCATAATGAACAAGTAATTTAAGCTAAAATAAGTGCTTAGACACAGAATCAACTTCAAAACTGAAGCCAGGAATCAGTTTTAACATAGTTGACAAAAAAGTGCTTCTCTAGCTGAGATAAAGCTTTTTTTTTTCACTCTTGACATCAAAGTTGTTAAAACTCAAAATTTAAATTGAAAATCATAATGAAAAAGTAATTTAAGGTAAA
>JAVLVB010000962.1:8326-20569 GCA_032876305.1 Orestias chungarensis
CACACACACACACACACACACACACACACACACACGTGATGCGCTGACAGCGGAGGGAGATGTGGGTCAGTGCTGGGGGTGATGCTGGTTGTGTGTGTGTGTCATTACCATGCCTGGTGGGTTTCCAGTTTAAGGAAACTACCCCCCTCTAATCCTGTTAATGTCTATTCCAGCTGCCCCCCCGTCTTTGTGCTTTACTGTCTGTTCATCCTCACATCTTATTCGTGCTATTGAAGCTTTTCCTTATGTTTTATTGGCAGAAAGTAAAGCTCTAAGCTTCTTCTGTAGTGCTTTATTTTTAGATTACATTTATTATATATTTTTAATTTTTATTTTTCATGCCTTCAGAACCAAACTTGATATGTCAGATTCTGTAAAAAGTTGGTTCACCTCCACTCTCCCCTGTCAGCATCTTCAGTGTCGCCCGTTAGCATGGAGCTGTTTCCCTTTTATGGAGCGAAGCTGCTGATACCCCCAAAGACATCATTTTATTCTCAGCTGTTGTAATAAACAGAAGATTTTCTTATTGCAGTTTTTCTGACCAGTCTTACTATAATTTAATTAGCAGCCCAGAATGATAGGAAGGCGTTTCTCTTTATTTTATATACGCAGATTCTGAACAGAATTAGTCCAAATAAATAACGCTTTTCATTTACAAAACGATTTAAAATTCAATAATCATAATGATTAAAAAGTTACAATTCAGTAGCATAAAATTTAAAAATACAAATACAATTAAGTAAAATTAAGAACAAAGCTGACAGTTTCTTTAAGATCTTAAAGGAGCTTTCTCCTATTTTCTGTGCACCCGCCACTACGTTTAAAATTTAAATGGCCTCCATTCTGTTATAAACCTTATTACTTAAAGCCTTTTTGAGTTACTTTATTTAGGAAGTAACAGAGGTACAGTTAAATCAGGTTGCTTTAACTACCAACCTACCTAAAGTTAATTTTGGCCGTATTGGATTTTAAAGTTGGGGTTGGTAAGAACTCTCGACTTTTGGAAATACTCAACAATTCAAACTCCATCATAAAAAACTTCCAGCTAGGGAAGTAGAAAACTACATCAAGAGATCATTTCCAACAGAAAATCTCCCCAAGCTCTTCACTTTGTTATAGAATAATAAAACCTAAAGGCGAGAGTGGAGCTGGTGCCTGGAATAAGATGAATTTTAGCCGCGTTAAGTCAAAGCTCTTCTAGGTGTGTTGTTTGAGGGTCAGGTTAGAACTAGGGTAATAGAGATGTTAGATGTTCTCAAGATGGCACAGACGCAGCGGCTCACGGCTCTCTATCTTCCAATCTCATTGTACAATGTGTATGATGACAATAAAACACATTCTATTCTATTCTATATAGGTAAAACCTTTACTGTCAGGTCTGGTGTCTGTAATGATAAATAATAAAACTGCCCCCCCCCCCCCAAAATCATTAGCCCATCTCTGTAAATCCACTCCACTGCTAATCCAGGCCTGTCTGCTGGTCACTGGGTCAGACAGTCACTTATATCCCCCCGACACACAAAGTCAGCCCAGTTCACATCAGTTATCAGCTTCCAGTGAAAATGTGCACAGACAAATTACCCAAGGATAACAACCAGGGCTTTTTCAGAAACAAAACTGTCATTATTTGTCTTTGTTTGGAGGGGGGGTGTTAATCCCTCGGATTAGACATGCCTTGATAAACTCTCACCAGAGTTTCTTCTTATCTTTTTATTTTGTGGGAATATTTAAAAAGCTGCTGCATACCTCGAAAAATGAAGATTTTAAGAAAAAAAACACCCTTCTTAGTTTCTGAGATTTAACTGGCAACTCTTACTTACTCTGCATTCTTGCACCCATCTTCATATTTACTGTAATATCTTTCTTCATTTCTTAATGTTGCCTGTCAAACAAAGTGATAAAAGCTAATTTCTTGAGTGACAGCCAGATAAACCTCGGCTGTGCTCAGTCTGCTGCTAGAGAACCAAGCTCAGCTGAAGTAGGTCCAAACCAATTCTTCAGCAGAACACCGTCTTGATTTTACAGAACCTGGGAATGTGTGACGCCCTAAAATCTGAGGATCGCTGTCGGTTTAAATGCGAATACGTCTGGATACCTAAAAATGTTTTAATTACAATTTCTTGGCTGATTTTGGTTGCTTTGACTTGAACATCCTGAACATCCTAAAGTACTTTTAAGAACCGCAAAACTATCTAGGAGGGGTTTTTAGTTTTGTAGGTGGCTTTACACTGTTTTAAAATAAAACAGGTTTTATTTATAAATGAACACAAAGTGATTGAATGCTAATGCTAACTTCCCTATATTATGACGGTCTGTGTCGTTTTTATTCAAGCAATAATTCCATTACATAACCAAATCTTCTCTGTATGCTCTAGACTCAGACTGATCTTCCTGTGTGTTCTCCTTTTGTTCTACTTTTATTTCCTTGGAGGCAGAGAAATGGGACACGAACGTTGCAGCAGCCGTCCTTACTGTGTCTCGTGTAAATAAAAGACCAACGAAGGCAAATAGTTTTTGTTTTATGGAGACATTTGTTCGTGTCTGTACATCGTCGTTTTACATCCTGAACTTTGTTGCTCTGTTGGAGAAGCGGGTAAAAACAACAGATCTGGGTGGATGTTTCTCCACTCCGACCGCTGTTATGTAAGAGGCAGTTTCTCCTAGTTGTCCTTGGGAACTAAACCCTCGTATTAGGAAACAAACCGACCGAAGAAGGGGGACAGAGTTGGAGGAGAAGAACAAAACTTAGACCTAAACACAAACTGTTACTGCTTTCACATTAGATGAACATTTGACATGAACAAAAGGACAGTACAGGTTTTTGCATCTGAATTCCCACCTTTAGTTGATGCATTAGCACTTGGGATTAAATAAATGTTTGTATAATGGCCGTTTAGACATAAAATAAGTAAACAGTACCAGTTCCCCTGTGTAACGGCGCTCTTCTGCGTAGATGTTAGCGCGCTGAGAAGAGGTCATTTATTTTTGTTATCATTCCAAATAAAGTCGGAGGAAGAATTTTAAAAGCTTCTTGGAAAAGAAAGTAATCCTGAACTAGTCTTACTCATGTCTGAGTTAAACTTATTAAATTATGGATGGATGACAAAAAGTCTACATACAGAACTAAAGCTTTAAGATTTCAGATAATTTCTAATAAATGGTAGTTATCTTTTTTTTGGTGGATTTTTTAAAGACGAGTAAAAGACAGCAGTCCTTAAAAACAATCTGAAACAGTTATACCCCATAGTAACCCTAATACTTAAATAAATAGGAAATGTAGGTTTTCCTCCCATAACCAGACCTTATAAAGCAAATCTTTAAATGGGCTTGTATTTTTATTTTTGCAGTGTAGAGGTTTTGGCAGATGGACGCGGGTTGAGAAATGGGTCACGTCAAATTCCTGTGGGAGGAACGGCTATTCCTCCAAAACACACACAAACACTGCATCTATTTTTAGAATTGGAAAACAAACTGTACATCCAGTTTTTCTCATCCAACTGCAAAATGAATGAGACACATTTGGTTTCATATTTGTGCAGGAGCATGCACGAACACACTCTGCATCCATGCAGAAAGACTCCCATGGTTGTCCTAGCAACCCCAGGCTCTACATCCTGCATGCTTTCCTTCAGACGTGTACTTCTCTACCCAGTTTCTTTTGATTACAACTCATCTTTTCTGGCATTGATCTGTCTTCCTTGTCCTTATGTAATTTTATTTTAAAGGGCAGCAGTTCTAGGATTAGTACACGAAAGTATCCGTGAAATCTATACATCATGCCTAAAAGCAAAAAAACTAATAAGAAGGAAAATACCTGAGATCTATTAGTATGTACAGAGTTACAAGGTCAATTCAAAACGTTGGGTTTCCAAAGAACCTTAGATTATCCAGATCCTATTCTCTTATATTTCTTTATATTTTATTATATTATTCTTATTTTGTAGCTATTTTAAAATTGCTCTCAGGGTGTAAACTGGACCGTGGGATTAAAATTTCGTCCCACCTCATGTACCACATGTGATGTGATGACAAATAAATCCTTGATTCATTGACATTGTTGGTACACCTTTCCAGGAGTTGGTAACTGATCCATATTACCTCAAGACGGCAACAAACAACTCATCAAACATGTCCTAAAAGCCCAACCACTACTTTCAAGGAACTGCTGGCCTTACTTACCTCAGTTAAGATCGGAGGTCATCCTTCCACACCATACCGGACAAAAGTGGTCCGACAAACTTTTAAGACAAAAAACCGCTGACCAGCAAAAAGAACATTATGGCTCGTCTTCTTTTTCCAGAACGCATCATGACTGTCCCCAAGACTCTTTGGGCTGATGAGACACAATATAGATTTTTGATATGATATATGATTACCCACAATGCTTCACTCTTAAAGGGGGAAACCGTACATGAGGGTTTCAGGCATCGTTGTGAGTTGTCTTTTCAGGATAACAAACTAGTAAATGATCAGTTTTTCTATTCAAAATGGAGAAACTCAAGTCCGTCTTTTCTGTGAGTCTTTAGTCAGTTGGAACTTGGACCATCTGCAGTCCAACTCTATAAAACTAGATTTTACTGGATGCAATGTGACTATAAATGTACAGATTAATGTATCGACAGCAGTAAAATGCTGCTGAATAGCGACCAGCGTTATCATTGGTTTGTTCCACTGCTGTGGTCCTGGTAGATGACTGAGCTCTGTGTTCATCAGTGGGCACCAAAGAGCAACTCTGCCTCCACATTCCAGCCTCCTCTGTACACCAAGCGCCCAACAAGTTTGCCCTCACTGAGGTCACGAGGTGATTGATAGGAAGACGGAGTTACAACTTCCTCTCCCTACAAACCACAAATATGCTGCTGTTTCCTGTTAGCTTGCGGGCCACAACATGCCTGGTTAAAATAACTTCTGCAGGCGCATCTAACACAGGAACCTGAAACCTCGAAACATCTAACCTGAAACCTCAGGCGTTGTTTTATGTTACAAGTCGTCAAATTCAAAGTCTCTGAACTGCTTTTTGGACTTTTTTCTCAATTTAAATAGTAGAGCAAAACTTTACTAGTAGTTCATTCTTATGCTCTTTTAGCAGAGGATGCTTCAGGACTTATTAACAAACCGGAAACACTAGCAAATACTAACATTTAATTCTGTGTTAACTTTTGTATCTCGTGTTGCCTTCATAGTTGTCATTTTTATTAGCTTTCTCTTGTCTCAATGTTTGGTGTCCTCTGTTTCATCTCCTTGCCTTATTAACTAAGAGGTTAAAGGAAGTATTAGTTATCGTTTTTCTTTCATTTATTCACTGAAAGGTATTATAGCTGCATTTATGACTCAAGTTTTTCTGGTTTCACACTTCACTCCCGTTCCTTTTCTCGGCCTTCTTACCTGCGTCTCCCTCCATGGTAACAAGTTTGTTGGGGGGGAAAAAAAATCCTAAAAAGGATAATAATTCACGATGCCTGACATCATATATAATTTAAACTATTTACATTGCAGTAGATGATTCTTCAAAGAGGAGTGGATAAAACTGCTTTGGTATTTTGAGGCGTGAGAGAAAATCCTGGCTGACGGTGCTGAACGTAGAATCCAGTGAGGCGCTTGTTCTGGAGGTAGAGATGGTGGTTTCTAAAATCCAAATAGTGTTGAAAGACGTGTAGGCAGATGAATCTTAGGATGGCTGAGCTGTAGCAGAGAACAGAGAAGTAGGGGTACCTTAGTGGGCTAGACGACACAAGGATGTCTTAACTAGGAAAAAAGAAACCATCTACTTAGAGACCCAGAAATCCCTGTAATACACCGTCCTTCATCTTTGGCTGTTAACTTGCTTCATTCCAGTGACCCCCCCACTTTCCTCCTAATGTAAATGGGACTGCAGCCAACTAAGATGCACAGTGGACTTTCTCTCTACCTCTGACCTATAAATTTGAGTCGGGTCATATTTAGTGACTCCTGTGGGGCCCTGAGGATGCTTTCTCTACTAACCCTGGGATTAAGGCAACCTTTAAACACCTCCTGTGAATTCATGAACCATGCACAAAGAGAAATAGTAAAACTATCAAATAATCTGTGATAAAAGGTGACCTAAAATACTATGTTACATGCTTCTTTAATTAGTAAGCCTTTAGTATTGTCAGTGACAGGATAATTCAGTGGCTCAGAATATTCAGATAACAAAAATAATCTGTCTAATCTAATTTTCTCAATAATTCTGAGAAATTTTTAAAGTGGAATCTGAGAAATTGATTTACTCAAAATTCCATAGTTCAAGATCTTCTGGATTGTAGATGAGTGGAACTTTGTTGAAGTCTTCGGGGTTAAAACAATGCCTGAGGCGAGACGTCTAATTTGGAGCCGCAGTCCTGGGGAACGTGGGGGGTTAAGTCCTCTTGCCTGGCAGGATTATGAGAAACAAACTTTTAAACCTGTTCTAGTTTGCTGTATGGAAAGAAAACACGTACAGCCACCAGGAAGTTTATAGTTTTAGGATTTTAGACTTTCTAAAATAAAAAACGATGCCAACCAGAGTGGAATAACACTTTATAAAGAATATTCCACTAAAAGGTTTTATAAATCAGAAGCAGCGTTCTATGTAAAAATAAATCTAGTCCTTTTCGCGATTTCCTAAATCAGAAGCACAATTTAACTTTATCCAACTACGTCTGATGTTCTGAGAAGCTTCGCTGTTGAGCACATATTGGTTTAACATTTTTTGGGGATTTTAATATACATGAAATGGCCCAGAAATGGTAATTTTTATGGTTAGGTACTATAGAACCCAGCAGCGCCCCCTCCTGAATGGGCATGCTAATTACCCAGAAGAACAGATAGGTTTTCTCCATGATCAGGGTAAAAAATGGAAAGAGGAAAGGCTTTTAAAAGCAGTTCAAACTAAAACTTACTTACTGAAGGATTTACTGAACTAACTGTAACTGTAGTTTTGAATAACTGTAAGAAATCTAGTTTAAACCTCTAGGATTTGTCTCTCTGACTTCTTTTTTTTACAATTATAAGGCACAAATAATTTTGCACCAAAAATAACTCCAAACATTCCTCAACATCGTGTAAAATTACATCTGTGTCTGTTAGAAAACTACCAAAGGTTGGGAAGGTTAGTTAATCAATTGTAGTTGACACTAGAATAGCACCCCCTAACTGTGGCTAAAGGTACTTTTTGTTGACAATGTTATGTATATTATTCTTTGCAAGATTCAGATGAGATTTGTTGAAATGTTTTTTTTTTTTTCACTTCTTTCACTTTTACACACAAGCAGAATGTGAACATCTCGTGTATATTTAGAGAAAAGAGATGTTTGATAAAGGCTTCAGGAGGCAGGCTTACTTTTAATGCTATGGTGTGTTTTTGTCTGCTGTTTTTGGTGGAAAATTTTGTATAATTTTAAGATAATGTTTTTTACCTCTGTGGGAATCTGAGGATTTCAGCTCTCAGTATCTAAGGAAAATGCTCCTTCTGGGTTTTATATCTGCCATCGCATGCTGCAAGTTCAAACACGTTAACCCAAGGAAAAACCTAAACTGTTTGCAGCAGCAAAAAGGGGCCCAACATTGTTTAACCAACTCCAGGTTCGTCTCCGTATATGAGCGCACGCACAGAAGCATTTAAATGCAACCGGACAGAGGTGAGCCTTGGTTTGCCTGCTCTTAGATCATTGTGGTGTTTGTCACTTTATCAGACCTGGTGTAGTCATACACAGACGGCGAGACCATGATGGCTGCATGTTGTCGAGAGTTTTATAACAGCTTGGATGAGGACGCCGCTGACGAGCTGTTTGTTCCTCATTCATCTGGCTTTAAATAAACCCTTTCTGTAACTGCAGCGCCCAAACTGCACATCTTGCTGTTGCTGCTGCTGTGTTGCATTCATAAAACGCCGTCTGGTGTGGGCTAGTGCTGTCCGATGATTAGCTGAGTTGCAGGAAGTGTCTTGATTTCTCCCTCCTACAGGACCCTGCAGGACTGAAGCGCTTTCTCTTTTCTCCCGACTCTGAAACGCCAGCATGAATAATTATTATCCAGGAACCAAATTAATGCTTTGTCTTGAAGGTCATGCATGATTGCACTTGAACACTCTTGAATCCTTAACACAAAAGCAAATCCCACCTTGTCGGTAATCGCTGCCTCCAGAGGAAATGAACTCTGGTCCTGTTCTCAGTGTGTGAAGAAAACAAAATGGGTTTGTGAAGAGTGTTGGAGCTCTGCAGAACAATGCCCACTGACATTTCTCTGCCTTATTTGGCGTCCGCTGATAAATGAAACTGATATTGTTCCTGCCAAGCTACGCAGGATGTGATGTCACCTCTCCTGGCCTTGAGCAGCTGGCTGCTGCACATTTAACTAATACAGACTTCCATGAATCATAGATGACAGATAGATAGATATGCTGCAAAGATTGGGGTGTGGCAGCAACCTTTGACATGTTCCATTAGATCTGATTCCTGTTTAACTTTAGGTACAATAATATAGAAAGACATTAGAACAGCTTTTCTTGCTGAAGTGTTATCAGCGGGTTATTAATTATTTATATTGGGAACGAGCAAAAAGTCCCAAAGTTTGTGTTTGGCTAATCTTTTAAAAGTTTCTCATATTAGCCAATAGTAGGATGGAGCCAGCCTTAATCACAGATTAGGCTTTAATAAAAACTTTTTGATTCTCCGTATCCCTAAAAATGGAAACAAGGAAAACAGTAATCATTATGCATTATTGCTAACTGGGTTTGTTTAATGAATATTTAGGTGTATTTGGTGTTAGAATATGCAGATATCGGCATTTTTAGAGTCTCAAGTGTTTTTTTTGCAGCTTTTTGTTTTATAACTGAAAGCTCAGCATATTCAACAGTTTTAACTACAGACTACTCATCAGTTCCTGGTTACCTACTGGTAAAAGATGAAGAACATTTCAATATTGTGTTTAAATGTGTTTATTCACCACTGAATCCAAACGTTATTTTTAATGAAGAACAAAAAACATGTTCAGCAAATTATCTGTCATACAAAAGATTTCCTTTAGTCAGCAAAATTAAAATCTAAAGTAATATCTACCTGGATGTGAATGTAAATGTGTACTAACCCTATTGATCCAATACAACAAATGAAAATGGCACAAAAATAATAATTACATACATAATACACTCAACCTCTGTTTCTGTGTTGAAATGCCACCTAAAATCTGCCATCTTACCTGAGACAGCTTTTACCTCAAAATACAGAGCAATAAATAACCAAGGTTTATCTTATTTTGGTTTGTAAAGAAGACATGAAGCAACTTAATTAAAAGTTATCAGAGCGGCAGCAACACGACAAAGTGCCTTCCGATTTTTCATTAACTCACTTTTGGTAATGAGGGACGGATTTAGAAAGGAGTCCTTCTACAAGTTTATAGCTAACCTAGAAGTCAGAGAAATGCTCTTCAAAGCATTTCAAACATGCAAACTCTGTAATTAGCACTCGCTAATAGCTGCCAGGGCCCCCAGCCCCCCATCATCTGTGTTTACAACACAGAAGTCTTAAATTAGACCATTGTGGGACAACCCCTGCCATCCAATGCATGAAGCTGCAACTGAACTGGAGAGCTCCTTCAGCGAATGACTGCTGAATTACGCTAGGAGCGTTATCACAGACCCTTCCTCCCAGCAGCTGTTAGACTTTACAACCATCACTGCTCACATTCAGTTCACGTTAAAGCTGTGCACCCTCTGTAACTATTCTGTTTATCTCTTGTTCTGTATTTTTTGTATTTGCCTGTGACTGCTGCTGTTATGATAGATTTATTTCTATTCTATTTTTTGATCTGCAAAAACCAACATCTTTTTTTTAACCTTCTGTTTTTAGAGGAACCTATTCAACAGAAACTTGAAAAACCTAAGAAGAAACAACATGACATTGCTGCTCTATTGACAGATAGTCCAAATATCCAAGTATAATAAATTCTGGTTCGTCTCATTTGGAAATGTCTGTTTGGTTTGCAGACCTCTCAAAGAACAGGCTGAGTGATGTTCCCTCGGAGGTTTGCCACCTGGTTGCCTTGGAGACACTAAACCTGTATCACAACTGCATCAGGACCATCCCAGACAGCTTCATTACCCTCCAGTCGCTCACATCCTTGAACCTCAGGTACGCTCATCCACAACACGTGTTGCATCTTTAAGGACTTGTGAATATGATGTGACTTAAAATGCTGGAGAAAAGAAAAGTGACTGAGTTTTAAACCAGCAGCAAAAACAAACAAATCAAACTATAAACTGTCCTGCAGTGTTTCATGTTGTGTTGAAAGGTTAGGTTACTGTTACTGCCATCATCGTGTCACAGAGAGACTAAGTTATCTAATCATTTGTTTTTACATCGTTGGTGATAATGACATGCTTCACCTCCCCCTCTCTGCAAGTTAAATGTTGTTCATTTTATTATATTTTCTATTTATTATGTTTTATTTTTTGTAACTCCTACACAGGATGTGCGCTACAGTTCACCAAAAATCATCAATTTGGAAGATGTTCACCTGTACTGGGACTCATATGATGCAAAGTTATAAAAGTTTGACTTCTTGCTTAAAGCTAAAGAGACACTTTAAAGTTATTTTCGGGCTTTTAGAGGTTCATGCATGATGAGCGGCGAGACAAAGAAATAATTTAGTTTGTCCGTTTACAGCTCACACGTTCGGTCAGAACATGTTTCACCACATAGTTGGCTCTGTGCATGCACTTGAAACTTGATCAAATGCATGAAATTTAGTTTGAGAAAATACTTTATTGTCCATGAAGGAAAATGAAACGTTGTATAAACTGTTTATATCAAAGCTTGTTCAAATATGGCACCAAGTGTCAACGTTACTAAGCAAAACTGTAGGACTTATAAAGACACAAGAAAAACTTAATTCATACATATTTTTGTACTTTTTCGCTTTTGTAAAAACGTAATTTGTATTTTTGGTACTTCATCTAGTGTTATACTCTAAAATATTTAGTTAAGCTCAAAATAGTTATTTCCTATTTTAGTATTTATCTGATTTAGTAATTTGTGTTTACATTTGAATGAGATCAGCCTGGCTGCTCAATTAGGATTTAACTCATCCCTGACTATATTTGTATACAGTCAGGGATGCCTTCTATTAAAAAACAATTATCTATTCAGCTCCCTGACCTCTGGGCTTTGTCAGGGGGGAGCCATCTATTTTCACATGTTTCTATATTTTAAATTTTTATTTTACAAGAAGCTGTCGGTTATATAAATATGACAGCATGGTATCTAGCATGGTGGTGGCACCATTATGCTGTGGGGTTGTTGACCAGGCAGAGATTTAAACAAAGACTTTTACAGAAAGAGATTCTTAATAGCAGAAATCAGGTTACCTCCAGTGATCAGATATACTTGACCGTACTCTACTGGTTATTTAGCAACAGACTTCAGGAACTTTAGCTGCTGTGTTTAAAACCCCACTAGCAGTAAGTTTGACCTTATTAGATCAGAGAGATTAATAATGTTCTGTTTACATGTTGTAGAAAACCCAAAATGGAAAAGCATGGACCGTTTATATAAGATAGACTACTAAAGTTTTTACAATGTTTATCAGGCAACTAGATGGCAGCAGTTCTAAGTATTTAGGCATCTAGACAGTCCAAACCGACTATTAGATGACGGATTTAAGTCTCCTGCTGGAAGACGGGCTGGATTAAGTATTTCTACCTGGAGTTTCAGATGCAAACGTCTCTTGGTTTAAAGAGACTAACTAGCAGTTGTTGGAGTTACCACAGATGCACATAATCAAAAACCAAGTTTAACGTTTAAAAAGATGATTTATTTGAAACGTATGTTAGAGCTGTGCATCTCTAAAACACTGACAGGAAGTGTTACACTCATACTGCTAAAAATTAATCCTGCTGTGCTTTTTACTTTCCAGAAATCTGGAAGATTTATTTTGATCAATTCTTAGACCAGAATTTGATCAGCCCAGTTTTGTCTAACGTGGTTTTTAATAGAAGAACAGCAGGAGAAAGGTCACTGTTAAAATGCTGTATTGAGCGCAGCTTTGTGGGCGACTGGCGTCCTGAGGGAGATTTTTTTTAGAGCTGACTCATCTGAGCTTTCAGCGTGTAGGGATGAGGCGTGTGTGTGTGTGTGTGTGTGTGTGTGTGTGTGTGTGTGTGTGTGTGTGTGTGTGTGTGTGTGTGTGTGTGTGTGTGTGTGTGTGTGTGTGTGTGTGTGTGTGTGTGTGTGTGTGTGTGTGTGTGTG